>JAOXJM010000004.1:5997924-6010439 GCA_026413425.1 Tringa solitaria
AGAGACAAGCAATCCTCACACAGTCCACTGACTATTATCCACTGCTCTGGTTTCACATGGGCACCAGCGATACAGCCAGGAGCAGTCTGACAAACTCTGACAAGCAACGCATGTTCAGAAGTGATGGCAAGAGTTAGAATTCTCAATTCTGTAACACTGAGGATCCCTTAGGACACTTTAAGTCCCTCTGCATGTTGTTTTACTAGTTTTTTTTAAATTATTTTTTAATGTAACCTATTAATCCTATATCTTGTAATATATCCTGCTTATTATGTGCCATTTATATTTGCCAAAATGGCTCCAGATCTTTGATTTCAGATTGCATCCAGAGCCATGACTATGAGATAAATTAATTGCCTGCCCTTCACAGATACAAAAAGACTCGTCTCCCCCAGTCTCTGGTTTTGTTCTCAGATAGAAGTATTAACCCTCCCGCAGAAAATTTAACTTCCATCACTAAGGTAGAATACAAATGAGCAATTAACCAAAGCCATATACTTTTAGCACTGGTTTTCTACCACCTAATTCTCTAATGGAGCTTTGACTTGATGATATATATGTCTTTACCCTGTATGGAGCAGAATTTTAAGTTGTAACAGAGCAGAGCAGAATTGAGTTTTAATAACTGCGAACAATTTGAGAGCTTTCTCAGAAAGTAAATGGCAGGGAAAACTACATGCCACTATCTGAAAGGCCATTAATGTCTGTCAGAGAAAGAAAGGTTATTTAAAGCCAGAGGGATTGATACTGTACTTAGGTCAGCCCAAATGCTTATCCCACTGGTGAGATAACTTTCTATTCTGTGAATTAATTTATGAATCATCTTTGAAGCCAGAAAACTTCTCCAATTACTGTTTGTAGCTGAGGATCAGCAAACAGTCTCTCATTTGAGCAGTGGGCAGGCTACTGTGACTGAAATGCACACTGAGTAGCCAACATATAGAAAGAGAAAAGAGGAATCTGCTATCAACAGAAACTTTCTTAGTATTTAAATCAAAGACTAGTGAAGGCAACAGGAGTTTGCCCCCATCACGACCTAGGTGTATCAATACAAATCATACTTGGCTGAAATTACTTGTGTTTGTATAAGGCTTTAATGTGGGTTAGTGGAAACTATTAAATCTATTATGCTGTCTTTTCCTTCTTTTATATGCACGCTTGGGAAATATGGAGGATGTAAAACTCTGCTAGGATCAACTTTCCTCGGCAGAAATATTTTTATTATCCCTCTACTTCTTAATACCCAGCACAAATGTTGGGGAAAACTAGTTCCACATAAAGAAACTCATTTACCTCCTTATCGTTATATTCACATGGATTGCATTTCAGCAGTCGGAAAGAAGTAAGGGAGTATTAAAAACTTTAGATAACTGTCGACAATTATGTGAGCCTGGAAATGTTGCCTATAAAGGGAGGAGGTCTCTCATGCTGCATTGTTTGTGACTGTCCAAACAACACTAAGTCGGTATAATGTCTGAGTCTGGATTCCCTCATCAGTACACACATGATCAAAATTCAGCAGAAAATCACTGTAGCATATTAGGTATCACTAGTCTCAATTAAGGACAATTAGCAGTGCCACTGTGCATATGAGTGAGACAGATTATTGTGGCACCAGAGACAAAATAGATTCAGAACAGGAAGCAGAATATGGCTTTAACATCCTTAAATATTGTTTATGACAATTCATAAATGTTTGGCTCTGTGTTTATCTTAAATTTATGATGTTTTGAAGTAAAAACTGAAACTTGCCAAAGAGAAAAAAAATCAAGAGCGAAAAAGAGAAATATACCAGCAAATGTAGCCAGCAATATTTCTGCTTAATCAGGTTATTACAAAGTCTACCTTTCCAGAAAAAAGATGAGAGCTGATTGGAGCTATCAAAGATAAAACATAACTCTCTCTCTCCTACTCATTTGGTACACAATAGAAAGCCCTGTAAAATTACTTTGGTAGTGAATTAAAATATTATGCTACTTAAAAGCATTTTTCTTTAGCAGTGAAAACTTTAAAATAAGTAGTTTTACAGTGTCAGGTTGAGACGAGGGTTCAGATTTAGATCAGGATTAGAAAAATTTAAGATTCAAGAGGAGAATTTCTTGCCATATATTTTGAGGGTTACTAGTTGGAAAGAGCATTTTCTCTGGCTCAGATTCCATTTATGGCTGCTGATAGATTTGAGTTAGACTCAAAAAAAATAAAGGATCAAGGGCTGAGTTTATTTCAGGATGTTGAAACTTTGAAGGCTGAGGAAGAGACTGGGTGTTATCTGGACCTGAAAATGAACTGCTGATTTAAGAGAGGGAGCTGTCTTCCACAGACACTGCTTAGATTTGAGGTTGTATATGCTATTAATGATAAAAAAAAAAAAAAGCAAAGACTCTACAAAGAATCTTAGTGCTTCATGTCAAAAGATCTGTGATGATTTGAAAGAGAGCTGGTGTTGGTTAAGCACAAGGAGCTTCTTAGACAGAAAGTCCTCAATGTGCCAAGTCATACTCAGAAAGGAAAGGTCAGAGTTCATAAGGTAAAATTAATATTGCTAAGTTCCTAGAGTTAAAGAAGTAAAAGACATCATTTGGTCCCAAGGACAGTAACAGTCTCAGTGGGAAATGTTAGTGCCTATGGTAAGATGTAGTCTTGGATTAAGACTGGGTTTAGGAAAAATGCTGATGAGGAAACAGTTTGGTTCAGCCTGTGCAATACCCTTTACAGACTGTTACAGACCTTTCCTGAACCCAGAAGAGGAAGGTCTAGATGTCAAAGAAATATTTCATTTGGTGAGAAATCATTGAAATATAGCTCTATCTCTACGTGGGATTACACTGTATTTCATCTTAGAAAAGAATTAGCACATGGGTAAAGTTTCTCAGTTTTTTTCTGAAGGAGTGTACAGAATTAAGAAAAAGTCTCAAGCTTTTAGCTAGACCAAAAGGAAAGGAGCTGTGGCCTGAGAAATGTCCTGGTTTAAGGGACAGGAACATTGGCTCGGGGCTGGGTTTGAGATTAGCTGTGTTAGGTAGTCTAAGAAAAGGTTCAAGAAGTGAAACTGCAGCAGTGAATTCAAGGGATTGAAGCTTTTGTCTTCAGCAGTGCCATCTAATACTGAGGACAGATACAAATTTACACTGAGAGATAACAGCCCTAGATCAGATTTGCTTCAGGAAATTCAGCTAAGGTTGAAAATGCAGAAAGAGCTTTACAAGAATGTGATGCTGTGAAATAAGTGCTTGGCAGGTGTCACTTTGGGCAGAAGTTGCCTGTTACTTCATGGGAAGAAAGAAAGGTGCCCCAACTTGGCTTCTCTTTACATTTTCAGGACTGAGAATAGGGTTAAGACATCATCTGGGGCTAAATTTTTTTTCCCCTTTTTTGAGAGGGTAAGGAATGCTCCAGTTCTTCATGTCTTGGAGGGTGGGATTAAGGGTAAGCAAACAAGAGGTGATCAAGACAGATTTACTGCTGAATGCCAGTGAGGAAGTAAAGAAAAAGCTATTGTCCACCAGATTCCAGGGGTAGTTTGTTTACCGGTTGTCACTTTTGGTCTCCTGAAATCAATGTCTCTGAATATTTCATGGTGGTGTCATAATTCCATTTGTTATTCAGGCTGGAAAGCTAAAGGCTCTCAAAGGGAACATACCACTCCTGCCTGGGCTCACAGGGTCAAGAAGACAGCTGGTGTCAATCGTTCCCAGGAGACAAAAGCTTACTTTGCGGGTGAAGCAGTGCCCTGGGGCTTTTTTATTGATAATTTATTTAATGTTGCCTAAATGACGGTCTCTGTCATAAATAGGTTTCTAAGGTATTGCAGCAACAATGAAGTGATTAGAATTAAATAATGTTTATTCTATTTATTCCCTCATTACTAAATGGGCCAGAGCACTCGAGTGCTTAAGGGGGAGTTTAAAATAACCACTTTATGATACATTCACCCTTACGAGCATTATTGCAAAATCCTGAACTTATTACCCAGACCAAAGTCCCAGAGACTACATAATTGATTCCATCTTTGTTAACCTATCTTCTAGAAGTACAAGCCTTCTTTACAAAACTAAATAAAAATACACTCAGGAACAGAATGTATTTCCCCTAAACCACAAATTTACCTCAGAAAAATCTTACATAGAGGTGTGACTAGGAGAACTGCATGTAAAAATAATGATCCTTTGTAGATCTGAAAAGAGTAGTGTTCTCATGACCAGACCCTCCAACATATCAGTTGCTATTTCCATTCTGTACTTCTTATTCTGCTTTAATTGAATGTAAAGAAAACGGTGCTAATTAAAAGTAACCGCAAACCTTTGTTCACGCAACTAATGGCCAGAGAGACAGAGGGAGTGTCACAGAGAGTCGTGTTAGATCACAGAGAGTCTCTCACACGCGGAGTCTCAGGCGGGAGATGAGAGTACACGGCTTGCGTGTCTGACAACCAGAAGCATTGCCACAACTTGTCACAGCTCTCAGTTGTCTGTGTGGACAACAGTCAGTAATTACTGCTAGACCACGACGCTTTTCTGACAGCTCGCTGTTCTCAAAGCAGTTCTTTATCTGATGGCCTTTTCAGAGGGAGAGGTGGATCCCCCACCTGCAGCCGTTCCTGCTCCTGGTGCTTTTTCTTGCAGTTGACTTTCTGTAATACGTGATTCCCCTCAGCCAGAGCTCCCCGAGACCATCAGTCCTGGCTGTTTTCAAGCAGTGATCTAAGCAAAACATTAAGCCCTATAAGAAACAAGTGACTTGGCATAGACATGAGTGGGCATTAATCACATGGAATTTTGCCAGTTAGGGGATCGTTTTATTTGGATGCACACACAGACACAAACACCTACGCATCTATATTTTGCCATGTTTTTTCTGTGTCCAGCACACCCAACGTCATTGAGCCCTGCCATTTAAATGGCCGGACTGTTCCTACTGAGAATATGCAGAATATAGTGGTATTATTTGTCATTAGACTTTTGATATTTTTTCAGAAAGGCATAAGATCTTCACCAACTATTTCCATCCTCGCAAAGAAAAAAAAATAATAAAATGGTATGTTCTTCTTCATCCTCCTTTGCCCAACAGTGACCCTAAAATGTATTGCATAGAATCAAATGAGTCAGAATAGCCATAAGCATAGGTTTCATCCCCAGGGAAAAATCAAGTGATGTTCAGCTTGGAACCTGTTCAAACCATTTTGGGTAGATATATTTCTTATACTTGTTTGATTCTATTAGAGAGAGAGCACATCTCACCCAGCAGATGTTGCCACTCACTATTTTAATTTCTTGCTTAAAACTGTGTTTTTATTTTATTCTCCTTAATGACTACATTTTCCATGGCACATATTTTTACACGTATTTGAAGTGCCACCTTGGTTTCAATAACAACATGATGTATCATTTTTTTCAGTTCTCACTAAAGGCCGCTGTATATCAGCAAGGTCAATTTAACATTTTGACATGTCCCTTTAGGCCATTCTCATTTCACTCCATAGATGGTCCAAGTTTTCTGCATCATCAGCCTATACGTCAACAGAAGAGGGTAAAGCACTTCCCAATTCACCATTTCCAACCTGAAAATCTCTCCCCATCAGATCCACAAACATAAGAGCTTTACTGAAAGATCTCATTCAGCATTTCTGTTTGGCAGGCTTGGAGCTTTTCTACAAGCCATCACATGCAGTTAATTTGCAGCAATGCTGTCTCAGGAGTAGATTGCAGAGAAAGCAGTGGCTGTTCTCTTACTTGGCAACACCGTACATTTTCTCCCAAGATTCTGCCATGCCCACTCTTCAGGAATGGGAGTAATGAAGTGATACACCACCTGTCCCATGCTCTTCTCATATGCCTGAAAGGCAAAGTCAGGGTCCTATCCTAGTTTATTCCTCGCTTGCACTGAAATATGAAGACTGTAAAATCTCCAGATTGACCTCTGGATGAGTAACAGGGCTCATTCTTTTCTGTCAAAGCCCAGAAAGCTGGTGACAATTTTACCCTAGATTAAAAAGGCTGTGGATAGGATAATTATCTCATAGAAGCCACAGTTGATCTTCCTGGGAGTCCTCCAAAGCCAGCAGTAAGCCACGTGCTGGGTCATGACACTACCTGAAGCACTTGTCCCCTACAGTCAGTGCTTCACTCTTACCACTCTCTAGTATAACTTTGGCCCATGTCAGATAGCAGTGTCCCAGACACCAGCCAGCTTCTGTTCAATGGCAACAGCATGGTAGCAGTTTGGAGACCATCACCCTTGTTTGAAGAGGAGGAGGGTCAGTGTAGGTAGTGCTAGCAGGGCTCTTCTGCCTAATGACGTTCTATCAGTTTTATTTAGTTAGACATGAGGATGGACCATCTCCCAGAAGGCATAAGCTCCTGCCTTGAACAAGAGAGGTCACCTAATCTTACAGGACTAAAATTAGCCCTGTGTGGTACAGCCATCCCTCACAGAACTGTCTGCACCTTTTGCAGCACCTCACTTTGTTACTTGCTACCTCCAGCAATTTTTCATGTCATGCCCAGTCATTTCCCAGGGTCTGCTCATTTAGCTAAACCTCAGGGCAGGGCCAAGTCATCTGCCTGCATACCTTAACACTTTATGAGCTCTAGTGACTGCTCAAATTAACAAGCTTAGCATTACAGCACAGCTCAATAGCATCCATGATCTCAGCTGATTTTTCAATACCTATTTTTGTAAATTGCATTACTGTATAACTCCTGGAATTAGTGCCTCTGTGTAATCGCTTTGTCTAGTGATTTACAGTTCCTCACACACTCCCATAGGAAGCTGCACATATCTTTAGCGGCTCCGCACGCTGCACTGTGGATGATCTCAGCTTTTGCAATTTCTCTGTAGCGCCTAATCCTTGGACACTCCAGGCCACTACTTGCCTTCACCCATCAGATTTGATCCCACAGTGAGAAGCACAGAAGATGCAATTTCTTCCATTTTAGTGAATGGTTCAGTTCACCTCCAACACCAACTAACAAAATTATCACTCGTAAAAATCCTGGTAACGTACAAACAGACTTTTTGTTACCTCACAGCTTTGCAATATTACTGATGCTGCAGTAAGACGGCCAGCAGAGCTCTTACACGGGTGCCTCTCCCTTCCAGAAATGATTAGAAGGGGCATGCAAATTCATCATACTTTGAATGCTAAAAGCTGCTCATATATCCCTATGGTACATTAGAAATACTTTGAAATCTAATATAAAGGTATATTCTAAAATCGAAACTATGCAAAGGATACCTTTGTTTACACAAAATATTAGCTAGGTAATTCTATTCACAATCTGTTAGATCGCCTTAATTTATGACTGTGTGGAGTCTTTCAAAGTCAATATTTTGCTGATGGGCCAAATACCTTTATTAATCTATGCTTTATAATAGAGTTGAGTTCCACAGTTACAGTTTCTATCATTTTCCTGATTCACAATACTAGGTCTGAGAAAATGGCACTGTGCTAATTGATCTGCATTATAACACTTCCTATGACCAGATGCATTACCTTACTCATTGCTGCTGCATTGTTTTACAACAGTCTTCTACTGAATTAGAAATGGATGCTTTTCATTTGCTTTCTAAGCAAAAAAAAGTCTACAATTTTCCAGAAGCTATTTAGTGAATCCATTTAAATCCACCACAGAGAGAAGCAGTTTCTAACTGTTAGTGTTAAAATGCTTGGATGGCAGAACTAGCTCCTAGTTTTTAGAAAAATAAGAGTCATTATCTGAACTCAACAAACTCAGTTCCTACAAAAGTAAGGATAAATTGCTTCAAACTGTCTTTTCTTATTACTTGCAGGCATACAGTTTGGATAGAAATTATGTATAAAATTTCAGGCAAAATGTATGCAAGGAATATATAGGTATATATACATATATACAAGTAGAAATTTATATATAAAAATGTACATAAATATGTACAAGTATATACATAAATATATGCATATATAGGCAGCAAATGTGTTTATGATAACCATTGAACTCAATAGTATGTAACTCCTTTCATGTCCATGGAAGTGCTATATTCATGGATCTGGTCCTGTGACTTACACTGGATCACTTGATTTTTAATTACATAAAGAATGGTCCTTACACATTAAATAAAATTTATTGACGTACACATGCACAAATACACATGCATGTTCAGATATATCCACATGCCCATTACACATGAGAAGGAAAACAAGAATTTCTATGTTAAACAAGCACAAGCACATAAAACAGGTTGCAGAAGTACTGAGAATGATTCAATATTTAAACATCAAGATCTGTTGCTAGATCTGACTTCAGGTCTCATAAATACTGCATAATTTAGGTGGATGTGTACTCTGTAGTTCAGAGAGTATACGTATTGCGAAGCATGAGATCTGGTCTTTTTTTGCTCAGTACATTATATTTCCTATTAGATTGTTTTGTTTGGGTTTTTTTTGTTTGGTTGGTTTTTTTGGGTTTGTTTGTTTGTTTGTTTGTTTTAATCTATTGGAAATACCAAAATTCTAAATAAAGAGAAGAAGATAACCAGCAGGCATGTCTGTATTTGCCTTTTTTGTTCTCTGGCCTCCACAACTCAGCTAGTCTTATCATCCCTTGCTTTTGTCCTCTCTAAAGCTTTTCATCATATAAGCTTCCTCCAGTAAATTCAACAGTTATTGTTCTGTTTGTAGCCTTCAGCCTACACCCTGTCAGAAATGTGTGACAAGTTCTTTCCCCACCATGCTTTCTATGCAGTCCTGGATAATCTCTATACAAGTAACAACCTATATATCCTCCCTTTTCAGTCTGGTAGTCCTATTTAGCATTATTTGGCCTCTTAGAGCTGCACTTCCACAAAATCCACACACACCTTTACACTTATTCCCCTAGTAAATCTTACTGAACACAACACTCATAAAAGCAATTCAGAAAAAACAAGTTAATGCTTTAGGTGAATGTTAATTCAAAAGGTTATTAAATCTGCTTATAGTAATAACACTTAACACTCTGCATTTTTACAGAAACATAATAGTGTATATTTAATGCAAATACTGTTTGTGTGCTTCCACAGTAACCTCTCAAGCATCACCTGTATTTTACCTTTTTAGAAATAATTGGATAAAAGTCTTTTCTGAGCTGAGTGTTGGACTAGATCTCCAGAGGTCCCTTCCAACCCCATGTAATTCTGTGATTGTGTTCTTAACTATCCTTTGGCTCTCTGTGTTGCACCCCATCTAAATGGTAAAGCCTAAAGGGATGTATATGCCCAAGTGGTGTGCCATAGTGGTCATCCTTAAAAAACCATTTTATCTAAATAACGGGAGTCACAGAATCACAGGATCATTTACATTGGAAAAGACCTTTAAGATCACCAAATCCAATCATTAGCTTAGCACTGTCAAGTCCACCACTAAACTACGTTCCTAATCACCATGTCTACACGTCTTTTAAATCCCTTCAGGGTTTAAATGCTAAACCCTGGGCTCCACCAAAGTTGTGACTCCACCACTTCCCTGGGCAGACTGTTCAATGTTTGACAGCCCTTTCAGTGAAGAAGTTTTTCCAAATATACAAACTAGACCTCCTCTGGTGCAACTTGAGGCTGTTTTCGCTTGCCCTATCACTTGTTACTTGGGAGAAGAGACTGACCCCCACATGCTACAACCTCCTTTCAGGTAGTGTAAAGAGCAATAAAGTCTCCCCTCAGCCTCCTTTCCTCCAGTTCGCAGTTGTAGAATCACAAAATAAATTGGGCTGAAGGGAGCCTCAAAAGCCATCCAACCCCCCTGCCATGGGCACGGACATCTTCAACTAGATGAGGCTGCTCAGAGCCCTGTACATCCTGGCCTGGCACCTCCCACCTCTCTGGGCAACCTGGGCCAGGGTCTCACCACCCTCACAGTAAAATATTTATTCCTAATATCTAATCTAAATCTACCCTCTCTCAGTTTAAAACCATTACCCTTGTCCTATTGCTACACTCCCTGATAAAGAGTCCCTCCCCATCCGTCCTGTAGGCCCTCTTTAGATACTTGAAGGGGTTATAAGGTCTCCCTGGAGCCCCCTCTCCTCCAGGTGGAACAACTCCAACTCTCTCACCCTTTCTCCATAGCACAGGGGCTCGAGTCCTCTCTTGTCCATTCCCTCATCACATCACTTCCTACTTGGCCATGAAAACATCATAAGCCTGGAAAGAAGTTTTAAAAAACCACCTTTGACACAGGAATGAAGACAGAGCCTCCATGCAACCTTCAACAAAAGTTATTTTGATGTAAGATAGATTGCAAGTTGATCTTAAGTCCAGAAAAGGAAATGAACTAAGAACTAGGAAGAATTATTTTCTGTGTCTCTCATCAGTAGCTATTGACTGAGAAAGAAATGCAACCACAACAGTTCCAAGTAGTAATCTCACACATCATGGGTAAAGTTGAAAAAGAGGCTTAAAATACTTGTGAAAGATGGTTCACTGAGGAAGAGTGGTGCTGGAAATGCTGGGATGTACATGTTGCGTTCACACATATTTTCAAATCCTTAAGAAAGTAGCCAGAAATAATGTCCAGAAAAATTTAAAAAGCCATAATACTCTATCTGCCAAGAAAGTTGGTAACCATTGTCATATTCTCATGCTTTTGAGAAATAAATACGTCCATTTCAAGTGTACCTAAGGAAAGAACTTGTTGGATTTCAACCTAGTCTAGGAAAAACATGCCATGCAAAAGAAAGTGCAAAGCAATATTCAGAGAAATAAATCTTAGGGTAAGTAACAGTCTCTGATAGATGCAGCAATTAATTGAGATACAACGGGGTGGTGGAGATAACACTATCCTCTGAAAAAACTTGGTTGATACAATAGAAATTCAAAGTACAAGAGAATGGTTGGATAAGAACATAGGCTGTAAGGAAATAGTGTTCTGCAGAGCAAAAGGTAAATTTGCACCTGAATGCATACATATATATGTTGAACATGACTGAGATATGAGAATGAATGGAAAAAATGCCTTTGAAGAAAAATCTCATTTACCAAATATCAATGAAACCTTTAGCCACAGATCACAAAAGATTTAAGAGACCTACAGAAGTAACCAACTAAATTAAAACCCAAATTTGAAAGTGAATTGAATACATGAGTATTTATAAAGATGAATGGAAAATGAATACCATAGAGAATCAAAGAAATTATACACAACCACAGGAACCCATTACAGCCACCATGGCCAGAACCCCTGGAGCACTACCCTCCAGGTTTTCATTTAGTTTCCCAAATGAAATCATTCATTGTGAGGTCATATCAATAGATGGGGATATGAGCAGCATGGCCACAAGCCACTTACCATATGTAGCCTTATAGTAGTCAAAGAAATAAAAGGCAGCAGAAATACCAATTAGCTAGATAAGACCTCTGCTTTAAGGAAGTCTGTTTCAAGAAGTTGCTCACATAATTATTATTGGATTATTTATTTATTCCCTCACTTACTAATTAGCTACTGATGTCCATTTTATGTTTCCAGGAGCTCTAGTGTTACCTGAAAGCTGAGGATCTTCAACAGATAGCACCTAGAAAGAAGCTGGGTATCATCATAACTAGGATATAACAGAAATATGCTGGCTACCTCTGTAGTGGAAATCTCCAGGCAGATTTAAGAGCCAGTGCCAAAGCAATGATTTTAGCTGTGTTCCAAGCTTTTAGTGTTCCAAGGTATAAATCAACTTTCCTTCAATTAAGGCAGTAAAGTTGCTGCAGGCTGTGTTCATATCTGTGCTAAACAAAGATTAAACAGATGGCTATTATTATTATTACTACTGTAATGTATTTTGCTTTATTGTTTCTACCTTCAAATTCAGTCTGAGGTGAAGGCCCTTTCAATCTGAGGTTGCTTATTAGATATCAGAGACCTTTGGTTTAAGAGATCTTGCAACACCACTCTGAAAGCAATATTAACCTTGCAGTGGATTCAGTACAATTATTGAGGACAAGGAACTTGTTTCCACTACTCCTTCAATGCAGCCTGGGACATTTTCCTACATCTAGCAGAAATTTCTAGAGATTCTAGTACTTCCTGAAGTACCTTTTGCAAATTGGTTGACTTAGTAAATCATCCTTTAAACTCATGAACTTGGCAGTGGGGTGGGGTCCCCAGCCATGATACTTGTGTACTCACAGGCAACAGGGTGGAAGAGCACACCTACCAGAGCAATCATGAATGTCCCCATACCCTCCAAAAATGTTCTGCTAAAAAGGTGAGACAGTCAACAGTTCAACTGAAGTGTCTCTATATCAGTGCATACAGCATGGGTAACAAGAGGAGCTGGAGGCCACTGTGCAGTTGGAAATCTCTGAACTGGTGGCCATCAGATGGCAACTTAAAATTGGTGGGATGAATCACATGACTGGAGCATTGCCATAGATGGTTATAAACTCTTCAGGAGGGACAGACAAGGAAGGAAAAATTGGGGTTGGGGGGGAGGTTGCGTGCTCTCTATGTAAAAAAGAAAATGATTGAGCCTGGAGAAAAGGAGGCTGAGGGGAGACCTTATTGCTCTCTACAACTACCT
>JAOXJM010000004.1:6030605-6044909 GCA_026413425.1 Tringa solitaria
GAACTAGATGATCTTTAAGGTCCCTTCCAACCCAAACCATTCTATGATACTATGATTGTATGTTTTTTGTAGATGTACTCAGACAAACAACTTCTCATCTATGTGTTTTCCCCTATTGTTTCATATACTTCTGGTTAAACGCAGACCAGCTGAGCCAGTGACACCCTGCCTCCTGCCACCCTGTCCTTGATCAGTAAGAGCAGCATAGGGAGAATGTCACCCACATTATCCACGTAAAGGACGATCCTCTCCAATCACAGTGAAGGCAAACATGGCACAGCTCTCAGCTGCATTCAAAAGGCTTTTGTAAAATTGGCTGTAGCTGCCATATGACCTGGATGGCAAGTGTCCCTGGTAGTCCACTGTAGCCATGGCATCACTTATGATCCTGTGTTTGGTGTTGGTGATCAAGTGAGTTGCCATATAGGCAACACACACAGGGTTTCTGCTCAGAGGAGGCCCATTTGGTCTGGGCTTACTGTAGAAAAGCCAAGCTTCCCCTCAGCTCCTTCATCCAGTGACAGGAGCAGAGCTTACTACATACCAGTGCTACTTATTCCACTCTCACAATGACAAGGCATTGTCCCCAAAGTCTTAAGTTATATTAAAGTACAGAGATTTCCACGGTTCAGGTCTGAAAAATGAAATTCAGGTGATCTGACTTCATTTGAGGGGAGACAATATCTCCAGGAGTCCAATCATGACTTGAGCAGTGAGGTCAAGATTGTCAAAAAGTGCTAGCACACTCTGCCAAAGGTAAGTTACGAAGGTGACATGAGAACAGTGAAACTAGTTACCGGTGTGCCAGGAAGTCTTTCTGCTGTGAAAATGATCTTACCTCATTCTCACAAAACCTCAAGTGCTGCCAGCAACAAGGGGTGTAACTCATTTTCAGTTTTGTACTCAGTGGTCCCTGGGGAAAGCCTAGCTACTAATAGTGTTCATATTGTGTTTTTTCACACGGTAATGCTTAGGTGTTAAGGGAAATTCTGTATTTATTACTGATGAATTGTAGTAAGAATAGGAAATTAGTATATACGGAGCACACTCAGAAACTGAAATAATGAAATTCTCCTCTTCTGAATGATATTCAGGGTCAGACACAGGAACTCATTTTTGAGCCTCACAAATGATAGTAGATTTGAAACCTGTTTAGAAACCATTTTGCTGATTCACTAAATCCACATCTGGATGCTGTGTGTTAACTTTGAAGAAAACTGTTGCATGATGTTCAAGAGCACATGCAGTGATCACAGCAATCACTGGTTCTTTACATCACATCGTTGACTCTAGTGCCACAATTCAGTAATTTATCGCTGAAGCAAAAAGAACCAAGCCATGCTTCTAGATTAACGTCTGATCCGATAAGAAAAAAAAATAAATAAAAATGTTGCCTTCTTATGGCAATTGCTTTCAGAATCATAAAGTAAAAGGAATTACATTAATTTGGAGGTACCAAGGCTGAAAGGTTCAAAAACAATTACAACATGAAACGTTATAAACAAAGTTCATTAGATTAATAAGACCAAATTAATGGATTCATTTTCCTCTGTGGCATTTGATGCCTGGTTGCACAGAAACAACAGTGAAGATTTATGCAGTGAGGGGCAATCCGACTTCTTTTCTGAAATTCTTAATATGAATTCTTAGTGATAACGACATGGTATGATATCCCTGTACTTTCTTTCCCCTTATTATCAAATAAGCATTCAGAAAAAATACTTTAACAACATATGCTATACTACGTATATACATGGTATTGATACAATACATATGTACAAAATATGTATATATAATATATATACCCCATCATTATGGGTCTATGGACCACAATCTGAAAACCAGCTTGTGGTTAAATATAAATATGCAAAGACCGATATTATCAAGGAGGATAAGATTTGGGGTTCTGACTCAAACTATTATTTATTAGCAATTATACAAATAATAATTAATTATTTTTAAAAGCCCACAATGGAGGTTTCATTGCCATTTATTTACAACAGCCCTTTATAAATCATTCATCTGGAAATTTCTCTCCCATGTGTGGTGAAAACATTTCTGTAAAATTGTCTTAATGGAGTCTATGAATCAATGCACTGTAAGTGTCAGGGGTTGAATTGATGGCTTAAGAACCAAGAAGGCTTTTTTATAGGCAGGTGTCAAAAGCACTCATTGAATTAGAAACTTTAATCTATGGCAGTCAGTGATATTTATGCTCCAAAGAGACAGTTTGAAAGTCCTACCTTTTTCACTGCTATGGCTATGAAGTTGTCTCAGAACCTAAAAGAAGGGCCATAGGAATGAGAATTCTGCAGTCTAGAAGTAGAGAAGACTGAATGGATATATGATAAAATTATACCAGTCCTCAAATATCTAAAAGACAATGAAAAAAAAAAAAAAAAAAAAGGAATTCATGTGCTTTGGCTTAAAATGCAGAAAGTAATGCAGAGGGCGTATCATCGGGAACATTTTCTAATAGTGAAGAATTAAATACTGGAACAGATTTTAGGGAAACCTGTGAAATCTTCATCACTGGTTTTTAGCTCCAAGCCAGTCAAGCAATGTAAAGAATGGTTACATATTGACAGATTCTGCCCTGTCTCTAAAAAATATCCTCTCTCTAAGTCTGTTACAGAGGTATTCTTTATGATTTTTATTACCTTGATGATGGGGAGGGTACAGTTGCTGCTGTGGCTCATGTCTGTAATACACAACAGCTTCTGAAATACCAACACTCTATCACTAGCACTTGCTTTCAAGTCCTTTTAAACCCACTTTTGGACCTACTTAAAAGGGTCTTTTTCCCCCTATGGGGAAAAAATGGGAATTCGGTAAATGCAGTATGTATTTAATACCTGAGGCAGCTTTAAAAAACAGATGAGTCAGGTGAATGATAAGAACCAGAAAGAAAATGTGGGCAAGGGTAAAAATACTTCAATCTTAAGGAAGAATAGAATCATAGAATTGTTTGTGTTGGAAGGGACCTTTAAGATCGAGTCCAACCATCAACCTAACACTGCCAAAACCACCACTAAACCATGTCCCTAGGAACCACATCTGCTGTCTCTTGTATCCCTTCAGGGATGGTGATTCCACCACTTCCCTGGCCAGACTGTTCCAATACTTGATAACCCTTTAGGTAAAGAAATTTTCCTAATATCCAATCAAAACTAAATCTATCCCCTAGTGCAACTTGAGGCTACTTCTTCTTGCCCTATTGCTTGTTACTTGAGAGACCAGCCCCAACTTGCTACAACCTCCTTTCAGGTAGTTGTAGAGAGCAATAAGGTCTCCTCAAGCCTCCTTTTGCTCAGACTAAACAATCCCAGTTGATCCAGCCTGTGCAGATCCCTCTGTAGAGCCATCCTACCCTCAAGCAGGTCGACACTGCTGCCTTACTTGGTCTTATCTGCAAACTTACTGATGGTGCATTCAATCCCCTCGTTCAGGTTGTTGATAAAGATACTAAAGAGAACTGGCCTCAATGCTGCACCCCGGGGGAAAACTATTTGTGACCGATCACCAACTGGAACTCCACTCGCCACCACTCTCTGGGCCCGGCCTTCCAGGCAGTTTTTTTTCCCAGCAAAGAGTACTCCCGTCCAAGCCATGGGCAGCCAGTTTCTCCAGGAGAATGCTGTAGGAAATGGAATTGAAGGCTTTACAAAAGTCCAGGTAAGCAACATCCACAGCCTTTCTCTCATCCACTAAGCCAGGTCATCTTGTCCTAGAAGGAGGTCGGGTTTGTCAAGCAGGACCTGCCCTTCAAGAACCCATTGTGACTGGGCCTGATCACCTGGTTGTCCTGCATGTGCCTCATGATGGCACACAGGATGATCTGTTCTATAACCTTCCCTCGCACTGAGGTCAGACTGACAGGTTTGTAGTGCCCCTGACTCTCCTTCCAGCCCTTCTTATATATGGGTGTCCCATTTGCTAACCTCCAGTCAACTGGGACCTCCACAGTTTGCCAGGACTGCTGGTAAATTATGTAAAGTGGCTTGTTAAGCACTTCTGCCAGCTCCCTCAGTACCCTTGGGTGGATCCATCCAGCTCCATAGACTTGTGTACACCTAAGTGCTGTAGCAGGTCCCTCACCATTTCCTCTTGGATTATGGGGACTTCATTATGCTCCCTACCCCTATCTACTAGCTCAGGTTGCTGGGTACACTGGGGAACAATTGGTCTTACTACTAAAGACTGAGGCAAAGAAGGTATTAAGTACCTCAGCCTTTTCCTCATCCTTAGTCACCATGTTTTTGCCTCCATCTAATGAAGGATGGAGACTCTCCTTAGTCCTCCTTTTATTGCTCATGTGTTTATAGAAACTTTTTCTATTGTTGTTAACATCAGAAGCCAGGTTAAGTTCTAGTTGGACTTTGGCCCTTCAAATTTACTCCCTACTTAGCCGCAAAACATCTTTGTAGTCCACATGAGTGGCCTTCCCCTTCTTCCAAAGGCCATAGATCCTCCTTTATTACCTAAGTTGTAACCATATCTCTCTGTTCAGCCAGGCTGGTTTTTTTCCCCAATGACTCTTTTTTTGGCACATGGGGATGGTCTCTCATGTGTCTTTAAGACTTCCTTCGTGAAAAGCATCCAGCCTTCCTGGACACATTTGCCTTTCAGGACTACCTCACAAGGGACTCCGTCCACCAGACTTCTGAACAGACCCAAATCTGCCCTCTGGAATTCCGAGGTAGCAGTTCTGCTCACCCCACTCCTTGCTTCTCATTTTATGACCGCTATGCCCAAGATGGCCTCTAACCATCACATCCCTCACAAGTCCTTCTCTGTTTACAAGCAACAGGTCCAGAAGGGCACCTTCCTTGTCAGCTCCCTCACCAGCTGTGTCAGGAATTTACCCTCAACACACTCCAGGAACCTCCTAGACTGCACCCTCTCAGCAGATATCTGGTAAGTTAAAGTCCCTAACAAGGACAAGGGCTAGTGATCTTGAGACTTCTCCCAGCTGGTTATCCAATATTTTATAATATTCAAATATACTCATGGTAAAATCCAAGACATAACATTATTGATGAAGATCATTCCTCTAAACTAAAATCCAGTTATTAAATAAAAGTGACCTCATAATCAATTATTCTAGTATCATGAGTTACAGCCCCATTATCTCCTTCGAACAACAAGGATTCAGTGAAATAAAAGGGACATCATTTTGGTGCTCAGCTATTCATGGAGCTGCTGCTCAGATTACAGACCTAAATGAAAGCAGCTCTCAGACCACTCCGTGGCTCTGCAGATTTATTACAGTTGCAATGGTTCCTTAACTGTACCTGTGCTCTCCTGCTCTCCCGCTGGACTCTCCCACTGGACTCTCTCATGAAGTTCAGTTTCACGTGTCACTCTCTGGCTGTAATAGGCCTGTTAAATATAAGGAGTTGCTTAATATTGGTTTTCAAGTTTTTGGCTACTTCCTCTTCAAAATCCTTCTTAGCCTTGATAATTTCAGTGAACTTTTCATATGCCCTGGTTTACGCTCTTCAAACTGTCTTTATTAATTTTATTATTTCAGTTTTTGAAGTAATTACAAAATCTTAATCGATGAAATATTTCAGCACTTGTTTTGCCAATGATTTAGCCTCACTTACTTATTAAGATTGTGAAGTGAGAATGCTATATATGGAAAAATTATTTATGATGTATAAAAGAGAACTAACATTTAATTTGCTACAAAACTTGGAATCTTTTTTTCAGAAGAGTCCAGCATAATTGGCTGACTCATGAATTAAGAGCTCAATGAAAAAGAGTGCTGTGTAGGTGTGCAAAAAGCTCTCTGAAGACTTGTAAAAATCTATTGCCATTCAATGTCACTTGATCATGAAAACATTAGAGCAGTTAGATGCCTTCGAGTTGTACAAATATGCATACAGGCATAATTTAACACACGGTATGTTTAATTCCTCAACAGCTTCTATTAATCCCCTATTATTAAAGGCACTTTCAAGTTTGAAAGCAATAATGTTTCAGGAATCTATAAAGTTAGCAGTTGATGACTATCTAGGAAAATACGCCTAGGACAGCCTACATTACTCAAAACAGTCTCTTCTTCAGTCTGTGGCTACCTAACAGAGAGCAGAATGAGTCTGGACTCCCGCAGAGCTCTAGGACATAACTCTGATGATTTTAATAAGCATAGCGTGTCAGCTAGAAGGAAGGCCAAGAATTTTTTAAGTTGGTTCAGGTTTCTCACAGTCCTGAGCATCCTAGGGACCGGAGGGTGTAAAGGAAATTCTTTAAGACCTTGTTAAGGACAAAACATGCAAACTTCTATAACCTAATTTTTCTGTATTTACTTTTCTTTTAGTTATTTCTATCAAATCAAAAATCCTACGATAAATAAGCATTACTTCATAAGCTTCTTAAGAATGTTTAACATTACACAGTCGGAAATAAAGGCTTAGAATTAATCTATATTGTCAGTTGCCTTATTTTTATTTTTTTCAAGCAGGTATTTTCAAGCTATACTTTATCCTTGGTCATCCTTAACAGTTCATTATTTCCATCTTCAGGACAGTTGTTTGGGTCTATGAAGTCCAGGAAATGAAACAAGTTTGAAGTTGAAGGAAAAAAAAATCAGTAAGTATTTTTGAAGTATTTTTACTTCAGCTTTTTAGAAAGAACAGGGTATTTTCTCTTTACTATTTTTAACTCATTAATTAAAGCTGACACTTCCAAAATCAGTGTTAAATTTAACTGTGATTTAAGAACTCATCTGTTAATCTCATCTATTTTAAGTTAAGGTGACTAAACACCAAACCAGCTACTGCTTATAATGGAAAATGAAGTTTACAACCACATATCACATGCAAAATCTCATCCTTATGCAGAAATGTTCAGCTATGTTGATGCAAAAACCCTTTACCCTCAAAGCAAAATTTTTATATCAAACACCAAGAAATCTTTCTATCAGCATATGGGTTTTTGTTTTTTATGTTGTGTGGGTTTCAGGTTGTGATTGGATGCTGGTTTTTTTTTTTAATTAAAACCAAGTATTTTCTATAAGGACACAAAAAATATGTCCAGAGAAAATAATTATCCAGCTTTAGGCCTGGATTACATCATGGTGTAACAACAATCTATAGATGCAGGATATGAAACAGGTATGTGGTGATTTTGCCTTTACTTGAGAGACTTGTTACTGAAGTGGACTAAACACAACAAATTCCCAGCTTGTTCCACACAAATTTTTGAAAATGCAGTTTTCATTATGATCAATTAGTATTTGTACCATAAATTATAATGTTTTTAGGACTGAAAATATTTAGCTAGGATTTTCTCAGAGTAGATATGTTTTACAGACAACGGAAAGGCTACGTAAGTCTTTGGGTTTTTTCTGTCCTATGGATGTGCTTGAAGAAGGGTGGAGAGAGGTTTTGGGGTTTCATTTTGGGGTATTTTTATGTTTTGTTTTGTTATTTTTGTGCGTTTGATCACCTGGGAGGCAACTTCAAAAGTGCTCATTTTTAGGTAAGCTATAACTTCTATAAAGCTTCTTAGGAAATTAATTGTGTTGTAGTCCATGTCTAATTTTAGCAAACTTGAGGAAAAAAAATATTCCATTTGGTTTAAAGTCATGCTAGGTGAAAGCAAGAAATCATTTAAGTTGAAATTGTTATATAAGTACCTTTATGGTGAAAAAACAAATAAAAAAAAATGAAAAAATATCACTACTTAGAAACTGACTAGTTTGTTTTTTTAATCAGCCTACTTTCACACGTATACATTTAGACACAAACGTATGCGTGTTCTACATGGCGAAAAAAAAAGGAATGCAAAAGACAGAGAGAGATACTTCTCACTAATTAAGTTTCCAATCAACAATGCAATTAGCACAAGTACAGAGGTACCATTAGTACTGTTCTGAAAGTGTCCACAGTCGTACTGCAGTAGCTGACATTAGACGTGCCAAGCTGAAAGCCTTATGATAACACACTCCTACACCCCAGTGGTAAAAAGGTACACATCTTCGAGCAAATTTTTTATTCAATCAGAATAAGTAAACAAACAAGCATAACACTCTGATGAGCAGAGTCAGACCTGGGATTTTTCCTTAACTACTTCATCAAACCAAAAGGGATGTTTGCAAAAGCTCTGGTGTTTCTTTTTCAATATAGGGATGCCAATCAGAATGGAGGCTTACGCAGTGAAAAAGTACGTAAATCCCTTCATTACAAAGTTCATCTTAAGATGAAAAAGGGTAAGTGCTCCACAGGGTTATAACAGTTCAGTTCCTATCATAATTAATGAGAGTGTCAGGGCTAAATGCCATCACACCATTTTAGATGTCCTAGGGCCTAATTCAATTCCCACCAAAAAGAGTAGGGATCAGAGCATTCAATTAACTTCACTGGCCTTTGGATTGGACTTAAGATTCTACTCGGAATGAGATGTAGTTCTCCGTTGAGAGACTGAGCACTTCCAACTCCTGTTGAGTTTGGCATCTTCTTACTGAAACCGAGTACCCAAAAGGAGAGCAGGAGAGCTTATCTTTTCTATACTTAAAATCGAAGTACGGACTTACAAAGGAGCCTAGGAAATTTTATCACCTAACTGCAATAATTTCCTTTTAAATTCTTGAGTAAAATGTTTAAGCGAAAAAAACCACACCTGTTTTAAGATTCAAAACATTAAAGATTATTATAGACAGAACTCATAATACAACAAATATGGGTCTGTATTCAAATTTTGTCTTTTTTTATTTAGCACGCCAGGAAAAATTAACAGAGGGTGTTTTTTTTTTATTATGCAGCATAATAACAGTATAGTTTAATTGTTACAATTAAAGTAAAATATGTTTTTCCATACATTTAGTGCTTGCTTATAATTGTATCGTTAGTCCTAAAAAGAACAGAATTCTGCTGTCGTTTTCAGAGTATCAGAAAATATATATGCGATACACATTTCCAAAAGGCAGCAGTACAGTAATTGACAGACATGATTATTGTGTCCTCTAGAAGCATTCAGAATGACAGATGATGATAATTTCCTCATAAATCATGTCTAGAACATGAAAAATGCAATGGAACCTCATTTTAATCTTATCATCGTATCAGTACTAATGGAGGAGGTAGAATTTTGGTCTACAAAGTTTATCTGACTTACGTTCATGAAAGAATTTTCCAGAATTTGCAATCATGTGTGTATAAAAAAAAAAATCCTAATCAAGATAAGCAGCACTAAATATTTTGCTTCTACTATGTTGCTGTATTACTTTACTGATCCTTGATGACTGACAGGAGAGAGCCTACTATTTCAGAACAACTTACCAAGATAGCAGTGGAGGTTTTTTGTTCATCAGGAAGAGAGGAATAAAAGAAAGAAGAGAACACTTCAGACTCAGAGAATCCAAGGTAACAATTCTGGATTTTCTCCACGCTTTCAAGCTGGACCGTTTTCATTATTTTTAATATAAAGGAAACTTTTTTAATATTTGTAACTGAATCCACTGAATGTGAATAAGGCTAGTCTCTCGCACACTGCATTTTTAGTCTGTGAAAAGCTCATAAATTCAAGTTCCAGTAACTTTTTTTAAACATCATTATCTCCTCTATTCCACCTACGTCCTCTGAGATTTTCTATTCATTACAGAATGTGGTGCCAAGTTGACTCCACAGTTCAGAAGTGTTTGATTTACAGGTAACAGTTTGGGGTATCTTGGTGAAGAAGGTGGGAAGTTTGAGCCTTGAGCAGATGTTCTCCACTTTTGGTGGTACTAGGATACAAGGGGTTTGTCTGGGGCTGTGTTTGCCTTCCACACAGCGGATTTGGTACTCCAGGACGGCTTTACCAGATATTTTTTTTTTCAGAAGGAAGGACCATGTCAAAATATATTATTCACTTCCAAAAATTCCCCTGAAAATTTTAACATTCTTTCAGTGCCATGCATCTAGATATCTGGAACATTTGTATGGACAGTAATAAAGGTAATTTTAACCCAGAATAAATTATTATAATACCTATTGCAATCTTATGTTATAAGATTGATAACAGTTATGATGTTCTTTAGAGAGGAATAACAAAATAAATAGAGGCCAAATAACTGGGGAAAATTTTTCTCTTCTTCCTCCCAAAAGATGGCCTGTGAGACCGCAAGCAGTGAGAATCATTCAGCTGCCAAGAAGGATTTTACAGCTATTACAACCAGCTTCCCTGGCTCACAAGGAAGACACCATTGTTGGTGTAGGTCTGAGGCTAAGGAGAGACTATAACAACTATGTCTGTTTGAGGAGACATCTGTTACATTAGCATTAGTAACTGCACATTGTTCCTCATTACTTTACAAACAATTCTTGTGGTAAATTTCAAACACCTTGCAGATAATAGAATGGAAAGTTTTATACTGCAGGAAAACTCTCTGATCAACATTCCCAAGAGTATGCCAAGTACTTTTGGGACTATGAGTTCATCTCCAAGAAGCTCTTCAAGGTAAACACAAGAGAATAATACATGGATTAATACCAAAATGTCATTAGCAATTGAAGAGCTTCTATAACGGAACTATTGATCCAACCTGCTCATACAGCAGCCGAGGTTTGAAAAATTTCAGGCTCCACATCTTTATTTAAATATCATTGATTTCATGATGTTACATCAATGTTACCCAACAACCTAAAGAATGAGGTGGAGTAACTGGCAGTGTTATTCCCCTTACAAGGCAGATTATATCACTCTAATGTCCTCTGTCTTAAATGTGAGCTCCCTACGGAATGCATATCCTCGCAACTGTCTTATTGCTATTGGCAAATAAAATTATTTTGAGTATTACCACAGCTTGCATTTAGGCTGCAAAGTGACTACATTAATATCATATCTGACTACACTGAATACTGGGTTCTTCTAAAAATCTAGCTGTAAATATTGCTTTGACTGTTGCTCGGTGATGAGCTGTTTTCTAGGGATTTAACAGGAACTAAAATCTGTTGAAAATAGGAACTAGTTCTGTGTACTGAATAGGTGATAAAATTCTTATGCTGGTACGTTACATCTAAAATTCCCCTACAAGCTAACATTTCTTATTCGTTTTTAAGTGAATGTTATAATTCACAAAAAATATTTCTAATTACTGCTCAAGTCTAATTACTGGAATAAGTTATTTGACTGATGCTTTTTCCTAGCAGATTTGCTTTCTGTCATTGCAGAGTTAGCTCTGAGTCAGGAGAAACTCAAGCAATCTGCAGATATGAAAGACTTAACTCATACAGGTGCAACTATAAATAGCGGGTATAAAGAATAAAAGATATTACTGCAGGCTACAAGACTGTGAACTAAATTTGCCATCTTGTTTTCCTAGGAGAGGAATAAATGCATGAAGACAAAAGCCTTCAAGTCATTAAATCATATGACACTGTCATTCCCTTTTTTCTCTTTCCTCAGCAGTAGTAGCTGCTACTTGCAGTTGTAATATCCAAAAAAAATTCAGAGGGTTAAAATCATTTACCCCCCCAGAGCACTGCTGCTGGGGAACAGTACCTCCTCTCCTCCAACACCTTCCTCTGTCAGCATCTTCAATGTTGAACACCCCATTTGTCTCCAAGTTACTGCATTGGGGACAGTAAAGAAAGTTTTTAAATATGAATTACAATTTTTTCAATTGTTTCTGCAAACCCTAAGTTTGTTGATTTTTAGATATGCTGCAAGAAAAAGCTATTCATAAGGATTTCTGTATGGATCACAAGATTTGTAATCCCTTTTAGGAAGAAAACCAAATCTTTCTCTTGGATACTTAATCAGCATGGCAGCTACTTATATAAACAGAATTCAGCAAAGGTTTAATTGTATTTATGCATGTTTAGAGCTCCATTAATATGCTCCATCCTGTAACTATGTATTATACAATATAACGTTTCCTGCATAACTGCAGACTAGAGGCCTGAATAAATTGCAGTTCAGCCAAAGTTTAAGCAAATACTAGATGTAAAATCAGGTAAAATATCAGTTAAATCTATTGTGTTTTCTTCCAATCTAATAGAATAACAGATAATTATTATGAGACTAAAATTACAATAATTGATTGCACTACACCTTCTCCCCACACACAGAGTTAGCACCAAAGTAAAATAAAAGCAGGCTTTCTGTTTCAGTTAAAAACTTTATTACTTTTTCATTATGTTGTAAACATTTTTATATACTATGATTATAGGAATTTAATTTCTGAATGTCTGATTTTCTGGCTTTGCATAACTGTAAGATAATAAAGCAACTGAAGGCATGTGGGCATTCAATCTAAACTTAAATCTCCATCTCTTATTTGGTGAAACCACCTGTATCTCCACACCTTAGACAGAGCTTCTATAGACCAGACAAGGTACAGCAGTGTCACTTACCTTTCAAGTTCCACTCCCAGCCTGATCCTTAAAACTGTATTAAAAGAAAATACACTGTCTATATAGCTACAAACACACACATCCACATAGGTGCCTTCGAGACAACCAACAGATGACTCAAAGCGGGCCCTGGATAAAGAAAGATTTCTGGATGTTGAGCTAGGTACCAATCTTCTGATTCAACCCATAGGAAACTATAGGTGTAGTCAGCATAAACTGAGTGGGTTGTTTATTTACTGAAAAGAGCAATTTCGGATCAGGAGCCCCATGGCTTTGCATAAAACTCAGAGGAGAATCTTCGCTGAAACAAAGAAGTAAAGCACCTCTGAAATGCCCTAACCATTTCTTTCATATCAACAGTGAACTGCTTTGATGTTTTGAAAGAATTAATATTCCAGTACTTGTTACAAAAGCCATAACGCCACAAAGGGAAGAAGCAGAATGATGGAGAATGTCCCAATATTAAAAAATAGTTTGAGCAGTCATCTGGGAGGTACAAGACAAAATATTGAGAGTCTGAACACCTAAGTAAGGGCAGAAGTACACATGAGGTATGTGCTCACCAGTAAACCTGTAAAGCCCTTAAACATATCCATTGCAGTCCTTTAAGTTCATTCTATTACAGCCAAGTCCATTCTATTGTACAAGCAATTTTCCCCTGGAATATTTTAACAGTAAAGAAAAATTCTTGTCTGAGCATGAACTAATAGTATGAGCAACAGAGAAACCAGTAATTTCTCTTTTAGCCTGAAGAAAAAATAGTATAACCATTTAAAAGAAAATATAGCAAGTTGTGTTGTCCAATTTGCAATACAACAAAAGGTTTTGAAATACCAGCCCTTTTAACTCCACATAATGAAAACTAGCATAGGTCAACAGTACGTCTTCAATTAGGCAGTAGGTTGACGTCAACTCTGAAAATAAAGTTGGCACAGTATTTGCCAACATATTGGCTTCTCTAAGAATGAAACAAATCTACAGCTATATGTACCCATGGGGATAAAAACTGAAATAACCACTCTGGTATTCAAACAGTTAACTTTCTTTCCTTTTGTGTCACCAGGCACATTTTTCATCAAGCGTTCCTACCATAACAGAGGGCTCCAAATTACTCTGAAAGGTATTTCCCTGAATTTATAATCTTCAATGAACTGAGTATGGTCTAATGGTATTTTAGCCAATAAACTGTTCTGCCTAACCTAAAAAGTTACTTACCCAGCAAACTATCTTTCAAAATCTGTTTATGTACATGTGAGTACTGCATTGTGCCAAATGCAGTATAATAATATGTTACGTGAATTCCAATTATAGGTAAAATAATAGCAGCACTGGCTTATTGCAAGTTATTGGACTACACAGAGCTTTTGTCAGTAGCAAAACGTTCATCAACCTAAACAGCATAAGAATAAAATCTTCTCTCAGAATTGGCCTTTAAGTAAAAATTAGTTTCGTGATCCTAGCTCCACAACAGTGTAATTTTACCTTTGACTTCAAAAGGACCTCAGTTCTACCTGTGATGTGCTTAGGCTCTGTATTTGGATTCACTATGGGTTACTCCTTCATCTTTGAGAAATCCATAAGATTCTTAAAGATATTTAGGAACCTAATTCCAATAAATGCTGCTTTAATATTTATACAGCTTGAACGGCTTAAATTCTGTTCACACTTCTCTTTTTGAATACTGTCTTCATTATTGCCTTCCCCCATTATCCTCAAGAAATTTACTGACCGACCATAAATATAAATTGTCTATAGTATTGCAAAAAAGTGGATTAAGGATACAAGCATGTATAAAAATCAAGAAAACCATATTATACACAACAGTAGGTGACGTATTTCCCTCCCTCCATGTTTTTTGCACTCTACTGTAATAATAGCATACTCATTTATGTTGTTAAAGATATGCACAGAATCACCTAGGTTGGAAGGGACCTTTTAAGATCCTCTAGTCCAACCAATT
>JAOXJM010000004.1:6045009-6064017 GCA_026413425.1 Tringa solitaria
ATACTCATTTATGTTTTTAAAGATATGAACAGAATCACCTAGGTTGGAAGGGACCTTTTAATATCCTATAGTCCAACCAATTAAACAAACCAAAAAAAAAAAAACAAACCACCAAACCCAACAAAAACAAACAAAATGCAATAAATACATTATGGCATCAGTGAAGTTTTCCACTGAAACATTCTGGAATATTATGCTGTGCATATGTGAATGTGAGTGTCTACATGTAAGTCTCTGCATATTCACACAGATTTTTTTCAATTATTATTTAATTTTAAAAGAGAAATTAGATTTTGAATATAAGTTATAGCAAAAACAGCGTGACAGTTTGAGGCAAAATAGTACCAACTTTCTGTTCAGTAATTTTGCTTCTTAGCTAGGCCTCTTCTAACTCTCTGAAACTAACAGCACGTTGTGAAGAAAACTGATTGCTTGTAGAGTGGTAACACCAGTGTTTGTACTTCATGCCAAGGCATGGTATGCAGAAAGACTCATACTTATTGCTATAACAACCAAGGTCAACTAATTTTGTTATTTGCCCTGTTGGAGGCTCAGAAATGGAAAAGCATAGAGGGGTCTCACCTGCAGGGAGGAGTAGACAGGAGAGGTGACCCAAAACTTACCGACTGGGGTATTCCATCCCATCTGCACCATGCTCATTATAAAAGCTGAGGGATCAAAGGGTCGGTGCTCTTTTCTTCAATGGCCGATGTTTGAAGAGGACCCTGTCTGTTCATCTGCATTTGATCCCAATCCATGAATTCCTGGCTCCAGAGCTGGAATCCAGTTCCAATCCACTGCTGAGTCCAGTCTGGGATTTCCCCAGAGCTTGCTGGTGATGTCATCCTGGGAACTTGATATGGTTTTGTATATATTGTATCTATTTCATTATTTCCTTTTAATATTAATATTTCATTAAAGTAGTTTTGTTCCTTCTAAACTCATAAATCTCTTTATGTCTCCTCCTATTTCTCCTGGAGTGAGAAGAAGGGGGAGAGCAGCTGTGTAGCCCAAACTACACATAAACATCTTAGTAATAAACCACCAATTACAAGAATGCCATTCTCTTGGTCCATTTTGAACTGAACTCTCTCTCTTTTCTTCCCTGATGGCCAGTAGTAAAATATTTGCAATACTCCGAAAAACTTCAGTGAGACAACAGCCAAGAAAAAAAATTTGTATACATTTTTTCTCTTACCCAAGTTTAAATCAGAACCTTTAATGTTACTTTAGTTTGCATGTGTTAATCATATCATTAATGTTATGACTGACAGATAGAAATTAGTTTAATGGAGAGTTCATGGTTCTTAAATCAAGACAGGCTTTTGGGTTCTCATGATTAATAGACCAATACCCAAGCCACATATGCTCTAACTGAAAAGCAAGATGGATAATGAGTTCATGCATCCGTTGAAGGAATTTTAAAATATATGGTGGACTACATTACAATGATCGCACATTACACTGGAATTAATGCATGCAATTTGTCTGTCCTAGTCAATGTTAAAAGAAAAAGTGCAAAGACTAAGCAGGGATATTCACAAGTTAGACTACAGGCTATCTAATGAGCTGTAGGATGAATGGGGAGGGGGAAAAAAAGAGGAGAATGTACCACAGGATTAATTAAGAGACTTACAGAAAATTCCAATCCCAAAGGGATGTTTTATGTCACGCAAGAGTCTCATGGCTTGTGCAATCTCCACCTAACAAACACCCAGGTCCTCAGGAGGCCTCTATTGAAACAAGGATGCCTGTATATTCTCTGCTCGCTTCTTATTTCTTAGGAGGAATTATATTTCAGACAGATATTGATATCCTGCTTTCATACATGTGATGAGAACATTTCAATGGAAATAATTGTAAGGTTAAAGTAAAACACAAGTAATTTAAACGTATGTAGGCATGTAGAAAGCCAAAGATAAGAAGGAAAGCCAGTAGTTAAGGAAGACCCAAGAGAAGTAATTCAGGGTGGTACAAAGCTAGAGTAGGACTCACAGAGTGAAATAACAACAGGGAAGTGTTGGCTGAGTAATCTAAAGACCATAATGAGTTTTAAGTTTCTCTCATTAGCAAATTATGTGTCCTCAGAGATCAAATTTTAATATCTAATTTGATCTCAGCATTCACATAGACAAAAAAGTTGCTTATTAATCTCCCAAGTTTTGTCAAGCTGGTACGTTTCATTTGAATTCCTCCTCCTTCTCACTTCAAATAAGGAAAAATATACAGAAAATAAAGATTTGGACAGAATTTCCCTAAATTTTATAAGCAAATACCAATGTATAAAACCCATCCCATTAAATTTTATTTTATTGCTTTCTTATCTACTGAGATACAGTTGACCATTTCTGTTCTTTACTGGTTTCATAATTATTAGGTAATACATTACAAGATAAAGATTTAATTTTAAACTTATGACTTGAGAAAATAATTATAATACTCTGGTTTTTTGTCTGAGTGGGACCAAAGAGCAACACCGAGGAAATCACTTGAAGTGCTCTTAAGCATTTGTTTGAAGTAAGGTTGAATTCAAGAAGGAAGAGATTTTAATGATTTGCAAATGCTTAGGATGAAAGCAGTGACAGCACCAATGAGAGAGAAGGCCTTTACGCCCTCCCCATCATATGTGTGGGAATATAGGTCAGATGGAGGGTGCTAATAGACAGAAAGGGAGGGGTACATCTCATTACTATATTTGCACCAGTATGCAGTTAGTGATCTTAAGATCACTAACAAAAAATAAAAACACAACTAGGAGGAACAGAAGAAAATTACATATTCCTATCATCAGAAAATAAATCTTGCATGTTGTTGCCCAAATAGATGATTCATATTGCCAAGAAATATCAAGTACATTTCAAACTTGTATCTTTACAACATACATAGAGAACAATTACTCTTTGTACAAAGCTAGCAAAGTGTATAAACTCATTTGCTGCATCAATGCCTGTAATTAATGTTTCCTAACTCATCTCAGACCATATATACTACATTACACCTGTAAGTTTCCCAGGTCACTGGTAATACTTACTGCAGTGCTGCTAAAAATCCATTCACATGCTGTGTTTTCTTTCTGTAAAGCAAAGATTAGTGCTCATGCTGTCTTACAACCTGTTCCCCTAGGTATTACAAGATCATCAAAACCATAAATTCTTTAAAGTCTGTGTAGATTTGGCAAAGAATTAAGCAAGTTACGGTAGAAATGTGAGAAACAGTGGTAGAAGAAAAATAGTGCATTATTTTCCTCTGCATATAATACTCTTCAAAATATTCATCTTCTGAATGCATCATGGCACAGGAGCTGAAGAGCTGAGAAGAATGTAGAAGACTGCTTACAATCACCTGAGTTTTGGAAGAAGTACAAAAATCCCTTTGACGTATGATCAGTGGCAGATTACAGTCAAGAATGTTAATTAGAATCTCAAATTCTTCTGGTTCCAGTAAACAGATTTAAAATGTTAAACATGAATTGGAATCCAGTGTATGTCCAAGAATAAAATCACATTAAGGCCAACCACAGCTAGTTTTGTTAAACTATTCTAATTTCAGATGTGAGAACAATCATAATTTTTGAGGGAAGATTGTCCAGCTTAAGTAGATTCCATGACCACTGCTGCAGAATGATCAAAAGGTAGGACAAGCTCCATAAGAAGTACATCAGGCCGATAGAAACAGTGCAAACTACACTTTAGAAGAATATTGTTGCAGTAGATAAACACTGTAATGTGCCTGAGAGTGAAGCCAAAATAACAATCAAGCAAAAAAAACTTAGACAAATGGTTAGTGAACCTTGCATGGGGATGGCCACAAGACAAAAGCGGGGGTACAGGGGTGACCAAAGGACTCCAGTAATATCTCCAATATCTCACACTTCTACGTGATACTTCAGATGTGTAAAAACATCTATTGCCATCTTATTACTGCCAGCCTAAAATTTCACATGGAGATGAAATTAGAAGGTGACACTCAGCCATGAAAATGTAACCTGATCTGAGAAGGACCTTTTCTTATTTGTAAAATGGAACTCCTGCCAGGTAGTTTGTTTGAGATGCAACACTGAATAAGTACTGAAAAGAGTTAGACAAAATATTTCAAACTCAAAATAATAGTTCACGGTTTTGGGGTTTTTTTTAAGAATTCACCTTAATAATGCCTAGTTGATTTAAAAAACAAACAAACAAAAAAAGCACACTCCATTAAATGAAATCATTAGTGAAGATTTTTATCTTGAAAAAAGACCACAAGAAGGGAAGGAAAATTTGAGGGCAAGCCAGGTTCTTCTTACACTAACACCAAGTCAAGGAATACTGTTGGTGGGATTACAGTAACAACGAGCAGGGAAATGTCCCATGAGTTTTCAGCCCCCAGATGTGAAGAATTTCACTCACAGATGATGAAACTTATTGTGCAATGAATATCATATTTGGTGATTTTTTCCCATGTAAAGTTAAAGAACATTTTGATATACCCAGTGAACTGCTTAACCTCCGCCCTCATTATTTGGCTCGCACTAAATCATGCTCAGTTGTAAGACAGAGTAAACAAGGTGATAAAGTAAAAATGAGATTTCCTGATCTATATTAGACAGTTATTCAATAGATACAAGGCAAAGAGGCATCATTGGCAAAAAAAGTCAGCCCTGGTCACTACTCCAGAAAAAAATTTGGATTTAAAGCTCTTCTTGTACCACCTGGAGTCTTCACCAAAGACATAACTGTCTTAAGCATTCTGCTCTCCTCTGTCTGTTGCCTCAACAAAATTCATTTTCTGCATTGGCCTAGGGGAAGCTTCATGATTTTTTTCATGGAACTAAAAAGAATTAGCATGTCATTGGGATTTTTGTCAGTTGTCCAATGGAAAAAAAAATTCTCAGAAGGTTTTTTTTCTCTGACAAGTTTTTGAAAACCGAAACCCCCATATTGTTAAGACTTTTGATAGAAAGGGGAGAAGTCATTGACAATTGCTATATGGCAATTATTGGATAACTTACCTTCAGGGAAAGTGGTTTTGTAACTTCTAATTGGAGATTTAGTTAAGATATGAATCAAGAGAGTTTATATTCCTTCTGTATATTAATTTTAATTGCTTTTTACAGTCTGGCTGAAAGTGCCACAAGGTATAGAGTTATAATTTGAAGATATTATAAATTTTCCTTTGGGAAGTGTGAAAACTCAGCAGCAGAGGGGAGCAGAGGGAAGGCAGTGCTCCAGAGGAACTGCCTCCATCCAGTCAGATGCCTCTGGGAATTAAGTACTTTGCTTCCTTTACCAATTATAAACTTGTCCCTCTGCTGAAACAGCAATTGCATTATTTGAAGGTGCATTTTTCCTTCTTTCTTGGTCTTTTCTCTTATTTATGTTTTACATGATCTGCTGAGAGTGCCTTAAGAAATGTTAAGGTGAAAAGTGTACCTTGGGCTTCATACAAATGACAGTCGGGCTCTGCATTTTGATGACTGATGTGTGTAAACTTTCTGTTTGCTCATTAGCAGAAAAATGTGTCAAGTTTAGAACTTCTATGGATACCGACAGTATATGAATTTCAGGGGATTCTGGTCTACATCTCCTATTTCCTAACATTTTACCTACACTTTCTAGACTCTGATATGATACAGTAATGATGAGACCAGCTGGGTTTTGCAGAAATTACTGTAAAAGCCATAACTCTTTGTAGTGAATCACAAGTTCTTACTACAGCCAGAGAGCATGTCCTTAGTATTTTCGTAGCCTGTCATAAAAAAAAACAAACCAAAAACTCTACATTATCTTACTCTTCATTAAATTGTTAGACATCCTTTTACTAAAACAGTCTGAAACTGTTGGAAACATTAAAATAAAAATAATTAGACTACTTTCAATACTGGAACGTCTCTTTCTAAGGTCACTGTTTTGGAGGATAACCTGTTTTACAACCAGATGCGTTGCTGAGTGAGGGAACATGTAATAGTGTTAGTGCTGTACAATCTGGAATGTCATAAGAGAGTTTGGTATGTCTCAGCAAAAATTAATTCCAGAAGAATTCAATCAGTTCTTGGAGAAGTTTCTGACATGAAAAAATAATTGAGTGCTTGACATCTAACTTTATAGGTCAAACGCAGAAAAGGCAATATCTTGGCAATAAATTGGGATGAAATTGTAGAATTTCAGTTGTGAGGTAAGTTTCTGGTTTTGTGGAATGGATGGTTTGAATGATATAGGTTTCAGAGAGTACTTTCCATTAGGACAATAGCAAACCAAAAGCAATGTATTTTGGTGTGGGTTTTTTTTCCACAACTGGATAGACATGGAATTAACTATTTTATACCTAGTTAATTACTCCAGAAGCTAGCTGACCTAGAGCTAGAGCTTAAGTCAAGAAAAAACATATTTGTTTCTGAATCAGCTGTCTTGGTCCACAACTTTATGTGCTTTTTCTAAAGGGAAAAAAATTTTTCAAATAAAAGAGATTATTTTCTCACAGTATGGCCTATTATATACTCATAAATTACTATGGCTATAGCATATACATTAACCTAATTGCAAGTGTTACCTACCTTCTAATTTTGCTGACATACATCTTGATTGATGTGTTGATAAAAAAAAAAGTCTTAGTAATCAGGTATTTTATAGAATTACTCTAGTGACTTCTAAGCAAGTGGTGACCTAATGCTATCACAAGACCTTTTCACACAAATAGCAGCTTCAGCATCTTCCTTTGATAGTTTTACATGTTTTAGTTTACTTTGTTCCTTCTTGGGAATGGGATTTCTATCTATACTGACACTATCTATTTATATTTCTGGAGAAAAAAAAAAAGAAGAGGAGAGTTGCATGGCTGCAAATGAGACCTTGCATTTGTTTTGCTCAGAGTTTGCAGCAGTGATATAAAGAAAAAAGAGGTTTTAAACCACAGTAACGCTTAAGAAGTGCCTGCAAAATATTGTTCTTAAGGTTAAAAAGGCAACTTGAACTCTAGATCCTCATGACTGATCATTTTTGTGAAAAACAACAACCAACAGTAAACCAACCTTCTCTAGTCTTTGCCCAGTGTCCTGTTGCACAAATAAATGGTGGAATATAGCACCTTTATATTAGTGAAATATCGCATATCCGCTGTTTATAGGTAGTTCCAGTCCGACTCCATAGAAGTCTAGGAGCATGAAAAGCATGTTTGTGTCTGCCTTCTGCCACAAGGGAGACATTTGGACATATTTGACACTACTATTAGTAAGCCACAAAAGCAACACTATTTTGTTATTCATGCATTTCTAAATTCAAAAAAACCCTGAAAGTAAGGAATAAAGGAAGTGCTTAAAACCAAGACACCATCACAGATTATGAATGCAGAAGACAGCGACATTAGATTATGTATTAGTGAACTTGACAGTCACACTGGAGGGCTATAATCCCACAGATCATGAAAATATTCTAAAAAATCCATCTAGGATATGAAGAATATTTAATCAATGGAAATTTTGCACAGATCCAGAAAGGCGATCCTGTGCTTTTAGGAAAAATGGTGTTTCTCAGTCTTTTTTGGGCATAATTTTTCTGTTTTCTTTGGACCCTCAGGATGACCTGATGTAAGTGACTTGAATATTTGCTATCTCACTTTTGCAGTCTTGATTTTCTAGTGAATGTGAGATTATAATTTCACTTTCATTTTTGCCTATTATTGCTTCCACTGTACTTATAATGAAGTCGACATTGATCCTTACACAAGTTTAAATTAGAATTTTGACTAGACGGGCAGCATAATACCATGTGTGGATTGTGGGTGTTTTTCTATTCCACTACTTAAAGCAATTACTTTGCCTTTTCTTGAAAAACATTTGAAACCAATGGAAAAGACCATACATTACCTCTTCTTAACCTTAAACAGAGGAGGTTGATTCTTCTTCTTTGAGATTAGACTAACATTCAGGTTTCACGTGTGACTTCTTTCTTGCAACTCTTACTGCAAAAATAGCCTAGGAGAACGATGCAGAAAATATTTTTTTTAAGAACCCTCAATTATTTTCCATGACAGTTCCAGAATCCTGTTATTCAGCTTTCAAAGCTTTTTGTATAATACAAAACCAGAATCTCTCAGTGCAAATACTAGATCTAATTTTCCTATCACATTCACCCCAGAGAAGAAAATCAATCTATCATAAAGTGTAAGAGCTGAAGCAAGATGGCAGAGGTAATCACAGAATGGTAAGGGTTGGAAGGGACCTTCAGAGATCATCTAGTACAACCCCCCTCCCAAAGCAGGGTCACCCAGAGCAGGTTGAACACGAACCTATCCAGGTGGGTTTTGAATACCTCTAGAGAAGGAGACTCCACAACCTCTCTGGGCAGCGTGTTCGAGTTCTCTGTCACTCTCAAAGTAAAAAAGCTTTTCCTTATGCGAGTTCCATTATCCAATAAAGACACAATTAACCAGGGGGAAACAGCCTATATCAGTGCAGAATTTCAGATTTACCAAATATGCAGCACACTTCTATAAACAAATATGCATTTTGTTTTACCACAACTTCAGGGTGTTTGCCGCATGTAAATATTCACCACTGGGAAGAGCTATTTAGCATCCGATTAGACATATCTGACTACTGCACCATGGTTCTACTGCTGTATAGCATACCATTATCATGCCACAAAACTAAAATTAATATGATGCTACATGAACTTGTTCTAAAAGGCAATTCTCTTGATGTAGAAAAGGAGTATCAAAATATGAAGTCTTGGTGCCAGCAGTGAAACAGTTTCTTGAATGGAGAGACCAATGCCCACTTTTGCATTTCCTCTTCAGGAGCTGATAGCTACAGTCTCTCATATCTCCAGTCACAGAGAACTACAAAGGTACAGTAGCCCCTTGGAGAAAGTCTGCAAAGGTGGCTTTCAATCTCTACTGCCCGCACAATCGTTGGGGACTAGTTCTGGGTGTCCACAGGCAGGAAATAGGAAAAGACAACATGCTGTTAGATTTAAATTCACAGTACAAAAACCCAAACCAATACAAAACAAAAATACAAAAAGTTGTTGAAAACTTTTGATAATAATAGCCACTGACTTGTTATCAGGTTGGTAAATTTTCAAAACCTAATTATTAAAACATACAATGGTACCTACAGTTTTAATGGTTTGTCCAAAGATTTTTTCGGATAGCAGGGATGCTGGGGGCTTACTTTGTCTATTTTTTTAAAGAAATCCATACTATACAGAAAAGTCCTCCGAGGATTCAAAATTGCAGACGGTTTCTGCTCCAAGTACTTCCAGCAATTGTTGGCATCTTTTAAGACTATCTGGATAGAATTTATTAACATATATAGCTGGAGCTCTATCCTCTATTGAAAGGCAATATAACACACATTCCCTGACAGATTAAAGCAAGCTGTACTATAAATTGTGCAGATTGAGCCCTCTTACATGGCTTATCCTAATCATAGCTCTGCCATTTGCTTCTCATGACAGGATAAAAATAAAAGTCCCATAAAACTAAAATAAAATAGACAGTCTGCCTTTCCTCCCTTAGAAAACATTTGTCAGAATCTCTTCAAAAATAATTGGGAAGAAAATGTGCTGAATTCTACAATCTATTGAGTCATTTTTAAAGCTCGTCCAGGCATGTGAAAAGTCAGCATTCTTTATGATCATCTAGCTTGGGAGAGGATGTATTTCACATTGTCAAAAGCCTTTCATACTTTGCTTTTTTCCCCCCTTAAGAATAAGTTTTCCTGGACTTTAAACTTAAATATTTATCCAGTGAGCAAGAAACAGTGAAACATTTAGATTCACTTACGGTTCTACAGTCTTCAGTCATCTAAACCTTGCTTTTCCTCATACTTTTTTCCTACAGCCTCACAATTTACATTTTTCCCCTCTCTACCGTGTCTGCTTCTGAACTACTGGTGCTTAATGAAAGCAGTGTGGAAATCTCCTTTTGCTATCTATGAAAAAAACAGCTTATGGTACATTCTTCAGCCCTTTTTGAACTGCTGAATGAAACCTGAACTCTTCTAGTGCTGCAGACTGAGGTTGGCATCTTTAAGAAGAAATTCTTCACTGTGAGGGTGGTGAGACACTGGAACAGAAGGAGGTGTCCCTGCCCATGGCAGGGGGGTTGGAACTGGTGACCTTAAAGTCCCTTCCACCCAAACCATTCTATGATCCTCTGATCTGCAGCAAGGGCAGTTGTTTCCCTTCCTGGTAAGGAAACGGCCTCTGCAATTTTGGGCTATTCTGCAAAGGATGAATTTTGGAAACTCAGTATTCACCTGGAATTACACAGATTAACACCTGGGACGTGTTGTGACATTCCAGTAATGCAGGGAGACAGAAATATTTAAAACAAGGATTGCTTCCTGCTAGAGATGGTGGTACAGAGAAACAAGCCAGCACCAGAAACTGTCTGCTTTCTGCACAAGTGGAGAAGTTGTAATGCTCTTTTACAGCTCTGAACACACAATGGGAGATAAGGTACTTAACATCTACCACCAAGGACTAATTCTTCCCTTCCTTCATCAGGAATTGAGGATTTTATCTTCTCCCTTTTTATACACTTGAAAACACCGAGACTTTCAGGCCGCACCATTCCTCTTTTGCATGACTATCAAAAGCAGCATAATTACAGCATCGTAAAACTGGTTTGCCACTCCATGTACTCCAGCTCCTCTGAGTGCCTAGCGTCTGCTTACTGGTCAGGAAGCTCATTCAGCTGTGCACACGTTACATATTAATTTCTAATTTTTGTAGGAAGCACGGGCCTGAGACAGAAAACATAAACAAAGCATATGCTTTTCTATTAAAAACAATTATACTCAGTGTCCATCTTGGCATATTACCATATCACAGATTTTTGACCTTAAGAAGATGCATTGCAAACCATGTGTCTGATTAGTCTTCTCAATCATGTTGTCTCCGCAGATTACCACTGAGGCACAAAGAGCTATGTTTGCAAATAGATTTTAGTGCTGCAAATGCATCTTGAGGCACCTGACGCACAAAGTGAAATCCAATATCCTGGCACAAGCTTCTAGGCATGAAAACATTATGTGCCTCAACATGATCTCCACCAAACAGACTGGGAAGCCGTCTCTGCTAGTCAGCAGAAGAGGGACTTTTGGACAATCTAGTTGGCATGGCTGAAAGCACTCCTTTCAGTTTTCAATACAGAATGATCTCTGCACCTGTGCAGCTCTTTAGGATGAAAACTGAACAGAAAAAGATGCAGTTTTGCATAGAAAAGAACCAACCTGAGTGGCTTGGGCAAAGGTGTGAAAATAGTGCGGCGACAGAGAGCTGTCATGCATCCTCTCACAATAAAAAGTAAGCGAAACCAATGGCTTTGAACATGCTACAGCTTTAAAGAAGTTTTCACATCATGCATAGCTGTTAAGTTGTGGAATCCACCACTGAAGGCCACTATATATTTATAAATAATTACAAATTATAAATAATTGTTGAAAAGGTTAAAAAAAAAATATCAGAGAACATAATTTCATTTATGTCTATTAACTGTGATAATAGTATTCATGGCTGCTCCTAAATCACAAGGTTATTACCACAAGCTGAGGGTGAAGGTTACTCCACACTCTTCCTGTTCTTGTTGCCTTTGCCTAAGCATCTGCTTGGTGTCCAGCAGAGAAGCAGATCTAGTCCAGTTCTGAAACAAAAAGTTACCACAGAGTTAAGAGGAAAGGAAGGAATGGGGACAAGACTGAGGAACCAAATAGGTTTGGGACACAGATAAATAAAATAAAATTGGGTTGCAGGTTAGAAGTAAGTAGGGATATCAAGAAGACCGTCTGTTGGTCATTGATCATAATGGTTTCCAGTTGTGAGGATAGGCCCAGGCATGTCCAGTGAAAAAGTTAAAAGCCTTCCCAGGAATGATAGACCTCAGGATTAGGGAAGAATATATAAATAGGAGACAAGTGATAAAAAAAGAAGAGGTGAGGATAAAGTACTAAAAATGAGCTAGCTGGAGTGATATAAAAAACTCAAGCCTGTGTTGTTTAGACACTCAATCTGACAGTGAGAATAAACAGTACTTACATCGCTACCAACTTAAAAAACCCAGCTAGAGGCAATACTGCTCCTTTTTCTTCCAGTCAGCTAGAGTTCTCCATACACATATCCAATGCAGTTTGTCTTTGCTACATTCCCTCTTCCCATGTGAGGATTCAGACCCAGACACTCCAATCCCTTCAACTGAGTCCACTTCAGAAGATTCCATCTCTGTTTGGAATTTAACATCTCTCCTTAGGAGCACTTATCCAATCAGGAGTTTAATTTATCCTGCATTACTTAGAAATGAGCTCAGAATAAAATATTGATTCTTCTCTAAACTTTATCCCATCATCCTCAATAGGTTTTGGAAGTTTCCATAGAGATGACATTTTCTGCTATTACTTCTGCCATGTTCCAGTTTCAGATGGGCTGCAGAGCAGCAAAATCAGCATAATGAAATAACTTCTGCAATTTTCTAGAAAAAATTAGGTTCAATTTCTTTAAGATTTGATTGGATGACAAGTCATCCCCAAACTGCTCAGCGTTCACAGAACTACATCTGGATGCATCAGGTAAAAAAATACGATAAAGCATCTGTTCCCACAACTCTTGGAAAACAGGGAACTCAAATATAAAGGTCTTTCCCTGAGCCAAAAAAGACAGAGAGACTTCATATACAGCTACAGTCACAGGACAATTTCCTTATTAAAAAAAGATAGCTGACCCACTAAAAGATGCAGTGTTTTACACATGTAACATGTGGAACACTAAATTTAGTATCCATTACTATGATGTGAAAATATTGTGGCAATTAGAATGTTTTCCTTCCTCAAAATTTAAGACTTCTATAATTTTCCCCTTCACAATGTGGAGTAAAATATAGTAAAATAATGACCTGACATTATTTATGAACCAAAGAAAAAATTCTAGACCTGAGCCATTGGAATACAATTTGAAAAATGGCTGAAATGTCCACATAGAGCCAATTTAAACTGGAAAACTTCAAGAAGAAATAATAGTGAATATTCTAACGAGCTGCAAAATACTGTCAAACATTTAATGTCAGTGTGGAGAAGTCAAGTACATCCTGGTTAGAGAGTTCAAAGGATAACACCTGATGCATATAAGTATATTAGCACTTTCTCATGGTCAAGGAAGAGAAGGAGATTCTTCTAAAAGAAAATCTTAAGATTGTATAATTATTAAATATGAAGATTTAATGTGTGCCACCTACAAAGAATGAATATGAATTAGGCTGTATGTGATATTGTACAGTAGGTATTATTTTAACAATATATTTAAATGATAGTGAGTGAATTTACTCACAAACCGACACTTACGCTTCCTAAAAGTCAGAATGAAAAATGAGTCAGACTTAGCTCTCTAAAAGACTACATATAATTATATTTTATAATTTTCAAATTATAAACACATCGAAATAGGAGAACTCACTGATGCAAACTAGTAAGAACACAGCAATATCACCTAAAATTAAAAGAAAAAGCAAGGATACGTTGAAGCCATTTGATATTTCCCTAAGTCAGTCAGATCAACCACACATAATGTTTTTAATGCATCAGGCATAGTGTGCTAAATGTTAATGATTACATTTTAAGAGTTTAATAGCTTGCTATATTTTTAATGTAAGAAATAGCCATTCTAATGGGAATGTACATACCCTTTACTCGGCAGCTAGTTCCCCAGTTAAAGTTATAAAAAAAGATTCAGTCTTCCTGAGGGGGAACCACGGAGTGGTAAATGTATCAGGGTTAATTGTCTGAATTATTCGGACACTTTTTTCATGAGCTTAAGTTATTAAAATGGGAGGCTTTGTGCAGTGAACTTTAGTTGCATACTTTTGTCTAAAAATACAAGCTGATCTTAAGCTAAAAGCATAATTTTTAAAATGTCTCTGATCAGAGGGTTTTATAAGAGAAAAAGCGTGAAAGATTAAATTTTGGATTCTTTAAGAATTCTCTTCTGGAATATAAAATAGCAGGCAAGAATCCTCTGTGTGGTAGGTTAGAGATTTCCCAACTCTTGATTATTTTTCTCCTGTACTCTCAATAGATTTGGGGGAAGCTGAGGGAGTCAGAGAAGAAGAGAATGAAAGGAGAGGGAAAAGGGTCTGGAGAGAAAAAACATGTAGAAATCAAACCACCAACATTTTAGAAGTATCTTCTCCACTCCACCCCAAAATCCTTCCAAAAGAACACAATGTTCAAGTGGAATTTTTCTTACCTGGTACAAAAAATTATAGAATGTGTGAGAGATGTGTGCATGTTTGAGATGCCTTTAGTGCAACAGGAAAGCCTTAAACTGGAAAGGGATTTCTCTTCCTCTGTTCCTGGAAGATCTGGCTAAAAGAGCTGTCCTCATAGGCAAGCAAGAAAGAATTGAAGTTTACTTTTAATTATGGCAAAAGAAAACAGGGAAAAGCAGAGCTGAATTCCTAAAGGAACCATGTGAGAAAGTAGTGCCTAGAAGTAAAAAAATACTTTCCTGAAAACAAAACCCAGCTCCTCCAGAGAGCATGTGGTGTCTACACAGCTGTAGACAGTATTCATCTGTAATCTTGAAAGAGATCTCTATTTCTTACACAAAATTAGGAGATTTGGGGTTCATTATTTAAAATCAGATAATGCATTAAGTGAATTTTGTTCTTAGCTACTCACTTCTTTAAGGCCTTTCCAAAACAATCAGGAAATACAGTCCTGCTCTAAGGTACAATTAGGAGGCTTTCAAATAGAAAAATGAATGGTAGTAACAAGCAAAAAGAATACAATCACCTATGATTCATTCAAACACACACATTAAAAGGACATTACAGCACTGAAGTCAAGCTTTTTAATGTTAGGAAATGCTAAAGTTAAGACTGGTTCTCAGTCAAGCAAGAAAGGTTAAATTCAGTTCATGTGTGACAACTCTTACCTGCTTCTTCCACTGCACAAATGCATGCTGCAAAACTTCTTGCTGAAACTGTCCTCTCCAGCTTGAAAAACAGTCTCTTAACACCGATCAGCTGTACAAAGGGACCCAGCTTAGGTGGGTGACTGTGACTCCTGGAGGACTTTTTGTCACATACGTGTGGGTCAGCAGGGTGTGGGGAGTGGCAGGGATACACACACACGAGCCTGGAGCACACGCGTCTCCTATGCAGGGTGTGCAAGGAGGGGAATAGACATAGTGCTCAGAGGTATGGTTTAGTGATGGGTTTTGTCAGTGTTAGGTTGATGGTTGGACTAGGTGATCTAAAAGGTCCCTTCCAACCTAGGCAATTCTATGAGGGCCATGAAGATGACCAGAGAGCTGGAGCACCTCTCCTATGAAGACAGGCTGAGAGACTTGGGACTGTTCATCCCAGAGAAGAGAAGGCTCCAGGGAGACCTTATAGCAGCCTTCTAGTACCTAAAGGGGACCTATAGGAGAGGTGGGGAGGGACTCTCTCAGGGATTGTAGCAATAGGATGAGGGGTAATGGTTTTAGAGTGAAAGAGGGGAGATTTAGATTAGACATTAGCAAGAAGTTCTTTACTGTGAGGGTGGTGAGACACTGGAACAGGTTGCCCAGAGCAGTTGTTGATGTCCCTTCACTGGAAGTGTTCAAGACCAGGCTGGATGGGGCTTTGAGCAACCTAATCTAGTGGGAGGTGTCCCTGGCCCATGGCAGGGGGGTTGGAATTTGATGATCTTCAAGGTCCCTTCCAACACAAACCGTTCTATGATTCTATCAGTGCACACTGCCATCAGAGTGGATGTGTGCTGCTAACAGAAATAGCCTGTGGTATGTGAGTGTGTACATACACACACATGCAAGGTTAGAATGTTTTGGGATTACAGAACGGCATTTAGGAATTTGTAGGTGCGCATTATCATTTCATAAATGTCTGGTATTGTGGTCTATCTGTTGTACAGCTAACATTGATCCTGATAACCCATTTACTGCTTGTTAAGAACATGTCATAAAAAACAAGGCATCTTAAATCCTCACTTGATATGGAACTGGGAATTAAGCAATTCTTCCTTGCTGTGATCAGTGCCAGAAAGTGACCTTTTCATCAGCTACTGCAGAGGACACTCAAAAGGTCAGAATAAGGATATTCAGGTTTTTCATTTCTCTACTACCACTAGAAAAACTTCATTACTTTCATCCATAGTTCCCACAACCCTGGCCTTTCTCAATCCTTTTTCTACTTTCGGTTTTCTCGTTGGTTTTGTTTGTTTGCTTGCTTGTTTGTTTTTTCTCATTCTGTGTCCCATTTATTGCTTTTCAAGACTTTCAGCACAGTTTAAAACCAAGGAATCATACAATTTCTCACAGCTTCTCTTTTTGGTCACTCACTCTCTTCATATGCCAGCTCAGCCTCTTTGCCAGGCTATCTAAAAAGGTATTTAGGAACAATTCCACTTTTTCTTGAGGCAATAACATGACACTGACCAAAGTACACTCGTAGTTCACATCTACCTGAGTATATCTGAAGGTTAACAGCAGCATTAATCAGGACAGCTGAACTCCGCTGACCAAAAGGATATCCTGTACCATATGACATCTTGCTCAGCAGTAAAAGCTTGGGCAAAGGGAGATAAAAGGGGGATGTTTATCGTTCCACCATTTGTCTTCCCAAGCAAATGCTACATGTGCTGAACTCCTGCTTTTTCAGGAAGAGGCTGGACATTTAATTGCTGATGGAAAGTAGTGAATTAATATCTCTTTTTCTTCTTTTTTTTTTTTTGCCCTCACAGCTTTTGCTTTCCCTATTAAGCTTTTATTATCTCTATCCACAAATCTTCTCTCTTTCCTTCTAATTTCTCCCCATGCTGTGCAAAAGGAGAGAGAGAGAAAGGGATGTAGGGTGAGTGTTTGGCTGCTGGCCAAAGTCAATCCACCACGGCTATAAAGATCAGATGGCACTCTAAGGCCCTTGGAGACTTGGCCTAGAAGACCTCCAGGCAGATGAACCCAGCAAGGCTTTGCACTGCAGACAAATGTACAAAGGTTTTGACATCTCAGAAGAGAGCACACAAGAAGCCAATGAGAAGGATGACAAAGCTTAAAGGGTTGGTAGCATGGAGGGAATGGGGAAAGATGTTAAGCTAGACAGTAAAAATACCTAGAGAAAGACAGAGCTTTGTTCATTCTTGGACTCAGTGCTGTACTGCAGGATAGCATGGAAACCTCTGCCTCTGGCTGTTTCATATGTATCTTTGCACTTTGGGATAAAGGTGCTTAATTTGAAGTTACAGCGATGTATTGATGTTTCCCATTTCTATCCTTCCTGTCATAAAATTGCTCCCCCAAAAAGTGTAAGTTGGAACAAAGAAAATGTTTCATTAGAATATTTTTTTTATGCTGTTGTCTTTCGAGAAGTGTGTTTTATTGCGTATAGGTCACATTCCCTCCCTTCCCTAGTACCACATGCAAGTCAAAAGGGAAGATCTGTCTTAACTTTCCTGCCAGCTCTACAGAGACCTGCACTAGTAACACCGGAGCAAACAGTGCTAGAGGAGCTGTTGTCCCAGGAGTTACTTCGGAGTCTGAGCCAAGGCTCTTTGCAATCAAAGCTGTAGTCTCCGAAGGGTACAAGTTAAACCACAAAGAGGGTCTGATAAAGTCTTACAGTCTGTGGAAAGACTCTCACAGATTTCTGCAGTCTTTGAGCCAGGATCACAAAGGTTTTGGAAGGGAAAAAAAAAGCAGGGAAAAAAAGAACATTTGTGGTGGTTTTAGGCTGCAACAACTGTGTTTACAGAAAACACAGGAAAAAACACACTGAGAATTATACTCAAATTGCTGCTATAACTCTCAGTCCTGCATCCTGTCTTGTTTGTCTTGTACTTCTCTTTACTCAGTATACCTATTTGCTTATTGTATATTAAAATCAATAAACTCAGGTGAATAGCGGGTAAAATAAGAAGAAAAATGGTATGGGAAAAGCGTTTGTGAGAATCCCTTGAAAAAAAAATTATGGCATAAGAGGTGGGGTGATTTTCTTTCTTCCTGCAGAAAAACAGAAATGGAGTGAAGGGTGTCCAAATTTCCTAATAAAAGTCCCCATGTGTATCTCTTTAACAGAGACTATAACTCCTGATCCTGAAGAATTGCTCCAATAATTACCATGCGTAGAAAGACAACATAGTCTTGTTGAATTGGTGTCTCAGCTCATCCAAGGGGTCCATCCAGGCGACAGGACAGAGAAGAGAGGAACAGCATCCTACAGCATTCCTGCAGCAAGACCAAGGGCCCTGGGTTGGCTGAAACGGAGCTCTTTGGGCTCATGGGCGGGCTGGAGAGTGTAAGTAAGAATGGTTAGTGCCACAAATGCCTATTAGTGCATCATGGCCCTTACAGGCTTCACTGGGAACTAGTTATCTGGATATGATAAAAGATTGGTAAACCCAGACAAAGCATCACCATTTCTGTGCTATACAGGTTGTCTCTTGGCAAATGCTTGTCTGCCTTAGAGTAGTTGCCATTTATAGCATCATGAAAGCCAGTAAATGAGGGGGAAGAGTTTTTTTTTTTGGTTTCCCCCTTTCCCTCCCACTGATTTAGGGTCTTAACAGGCTGTTGTTGTTTATAACGTAGCTGCATGTGCAGCACATCAAACTGAGGCTCTGAACTCCTGCTGACAGTCCAGCAGGAGGCTCACTGCCTATTCATCTCTCTCTAGAATAGACAGGGAGTGCACAAACCATGCCTGGCCTGAGTCTCCACTTCCAACTCTTGAGTAACTAGCCAAGTGGAAAGTAGAGGAAGTGGCCCAATATTTTGTCCGAAAGCTGACTCAGAAGCCATGGACTCAGTGAAATCACTACATTCAGTCTGAAGAAGAGGAGGCTGAGGCGAGACCTTATCACACTCTATAACTACCTGAAGGGGGGGTGTAGAGAGGTGGGGCTCAGTCTCATCTCCCAAGTCACAGGAGAAAGGACAAGGGGAAATGGCCTCAAGTAGCGCCAAGGGAGGTTTAGATTGGATATAAGGAAAAATTTCTTCACGGAAAGGGTTATCGAGCATTGGAATAGGCTGCCCAGGG
>JAOXJM010000004.1:6064117-6081920 GCA_026413425.1 Tringa solitaria
TTATCGAGCATTGGAATAGGCTGCCCAGGGAAGTGGTTGAGGCACCATCCCTGGATATGTTCAAAAGACGGGTTGAAATGGTCCTTAGGAATACGGTTTAGTGATTTTTATTGCTTTTTTTTTTTTTTTCATTTTGTCAGAGTTAGGTTGATGGTCGGACTAGATGATCTTTGATGTCCCTTCCAACCTAGACGATTCTATGATTCTACTGATTTCAATTTGTTCTCCTATTTGATCTTCTTCTAGGAGGGAAAAGGGAAAAAAGGAAGTTCCCCCCGCCTTTGTGGTTTGGTTCTTTTTTTTAAAGCAGGAATCAAAGAGATGGGAGAGAAATTTGTTACAAAAAATAAAACTGGGGTAAAAATGCTACTGTTCGTCTTCGTTAAATGAAGCTGACATTAGACAATTGTTTTAGAATGTGTCTCAGACCTGAGAAACTGTTCAGAGATAAGTAAATTATAGATGCAGTTCAATCCTAGCAAGGCCATATATTAAAATGAGGTAATAGATGATAAAATGGATTCTGTAGGCTATGACTGTATAATATTCAGGGAAAATGTAAAATATTGCTTTTAAAAATAATTTTTAAAGTTTTAAGTAGGCTTGCATATTTATGGGTAGCTATTCTTCAGCCTCCTGTCTTGTAACATATTCTGCTGGCATCTTACAAATTTTCAACTCTACAAAAAATGCATGTCTCCAGGAGTACACAGTCAGCTATCACATTTCTTTTCATAGGCATTGTATTAATCAAAGTTCAGGCAGAAATAATTCCGCTGCTTTCATTTATGCCCCTGAGAAATTAGGCTTTTTTGAGGCCCATACTTTCACTAGTCTCCAAAAAAAACCCTGCCATCCTGCGTCACCTCAGTTGTGCTTTCCTATCCTGCTTTCCGGAGCTCGTAGATTCAGGAGTTTATACAGTTTCAAGGTTTAAACCCATCTAGCTCCATTGGGCTGATCAGGCTATATGAACCACCTCCCTCACCTGATAAAATGAATATCACAAGGTTTAAAGCATTTGAAAGAAGCCTTTAACTGCCCTTAAGACAAAAAGTCTGAATGCCTGTGTAAGCCTGAGGCAAGCAGAACTTCATTAGCAGCAGTTTATGTTGTGTAAATCACTTAAGCAAGTGATGTAAACATGAAATAGGATTATACAACTGCCTTCCAGTAAACCAGTTTTTCAATACCATTAAGTACTTGCTTTAAACACAGGAGCAACATTGCTCTTCTGGAGCACTGGGAACACCAGAGTAAATAACACATGGGTCAGGCCTCACAAAATTCCAGGATAGCATGCAGAAGCATGATACTTTAATTAAGCAGCACATTTATCTTTTTGCCAGTTGCTTTTTTGTGTGTGTGTGTGTGTGTGTGTGTGTGTGTTCTGAGTCTTTGAAACTTGAAATATGACTGCAGCTTACTTAATTTTGCAACTGTGAGAGGGTGAAATTTACTATTATGTTGCTCTCTTGCTCAGATATTTTTAAGGAAAGAATATTATAAAGCTTAAGCCACCATCATATTCAAAAGTTCTATTTTATAACAAGGCATCATAAAACTTACAAAAAAAGCATGGAAACTGGAAACATCATGAAGGAAATATAGAAATGCATCCTGGATGGCCTGAAAACCCAGTGTTCATCTTTCTAAAAAGCCACCTTATTCTGGCTGTATGTGTACTAGCAGCCAATTAACAGGAAAACAAGATGGACATGAGGGAAAAACGAGCAGAATTTCCCCTTCTTAAGAAAACCAACTTTTGTTTAGAAGGAGAATAAAATCAACAGAGCAAAACCCCTTTGATCTTTACCCAATTCTCAGAGTCTTTTCTTTCAAGATATATTTGGTATTTGTGTTGCTTATGTTAATAAGGTCTTCACAGCAGGTCCTGTTTACTTATATTTGTACAACACCTAGCACAGCAGGGTCACCTGAGTTCATAACTGGGGTTTGGTAAGAGCAGTGGGAATACACCTAAATAAGTATTTCTAATTGATTCCATTTCAGCAATGCCCCAGCAGCAATCACCATGCAAAACTCATATAAACAATGGGAACGTTTTCAGTGAAACTGATTAAGCAGATACTTAATATATATATACATACATACATATATACACACATACATATATTATATATATAATATAATATAGAAATAACTACACATGCACAAATTAAAGTGATATAAAGCAAGATGAGGCATAAGCAGAGGCCCATTCAACCCATTAGAAGCTGATACCTGAAGTCATGTCTCCCATATCCTCAGCAAATATCCTCATCATCACACTTCTGCTGCGTTGGTAAGGCTGCCAGACATTTTCATGAGGCTGAGAATGGCCACTAAACATGCAGAAAAACATCTGATGTCACGGATTAATGCTGGAAATATAATGCAGTATCCATTAGGAACTGAAAGCTGGAAAATAGGAGGGAAATGTCTTTTGTCTACCATCTTGAAGTGAAGCAGACACCAGAAGGCTTCACGTCAAGATATACTTTGTTTGCCAATCTTTACCTTTTGTTTAGCCAACTTGCAAGCTTAGTGAAATCCTTTCCAGGGTAGAAATGTCTGAGGTAGGTCTGCTTTAAAGAGAAATACCTCCTCTTCTTCTCACTGTGTCCCTGCAGAGCAACTTTCCAGTTGGCAGAGCTCTGAGACTGTGAGCACCTTAGTGATAAATGGGTAATGTTTTCTGGCTTCTTCCTGCAAAAGAGAGGGCAGAACACTGATCTTACCAGCTTCCTATTATTCTTTCCGTTCATTTTAAAGGCTCAAAATGCCTACATATTTACTGTGACAATTTGAAGCCTGGCAGGAGGGTGGGACATGAATATCTATTCTGATTTGGGAAACTCACAAATTTCTAAATGTTTCTGTTCTGCATTTATTTTTTTTTCTCAGCACAGCTTGTCCCTGGCTTGATGCCCAATATACATATAGCAAAACCACTATGCCAATCACTCATCTTCCTATACCACTCGGAACTACTTTCAATTCAATCCAAACAGTTTAAACAAATTAGAGAGTTCTACCCTTATAGTTCTGAGTGAAAAAAAAAAAAAAAGGCTTGTGAGAGGAAAAAATGTGTTAGTGTGCAATAACCGAGGACTGTAATACATGCAGACAGAGGGAGAGAATTAAACTTGCAGAGAAAAACATTCACTAAACTCACTTTGGAGCCATAAATACATTCTTCCCAGGCATTTTTGAGACCTGTAACACACAGAGCAAGAAAAGAGAATATTTCTTGTGAGAAAACAAGACAAAGTAAGTTGATATTTTGTTCTTAATGCATATTTTAATAGACACATTAGCATATGTACTTTGAACCAAACAAACCAAACCAACTTTATATTTTATAAAGAAACACTTACCAATTAAAGAAATGAACAACAGTATTTTCTTTTATAAACATTAAGCGGGTTATAGAGTAACACTCTTTTTTCCCCCTCCAGGATCTGATGGTAATATAAGGCTATTAACGCTATCATTGTAATAAGGGCTTTAACTGAAAAAAATTAGAAAGCTCCAGAAGTACTTAGCAGCATTTCACAAACGATCTCCTCCAAACATTTTAGGGTACACTTTAGGAGAAATCCTCCTATTTATGCCCATGCAGCCTACTGCATTGCTGATGATTTACAGGTGTTATTAAAAGGAAAAATCACGTTCTAAGGCAGACCTCGGTACAGAGGCTTTCCCACACAACCCATGTTAAACCAGGATGGTTCCCCATTCCCAGTCCCTGCACTGTGCCTTCACCTTTCTGCCTATGTCTAAATTAGCCAATATGTAAATCACCAGCTGGTGATGAGGACTTAAGGTCCACAACAGATGCATTTCAGGGAGTTTTATCTTGAGACAGCTTTGCTCTAGTCCTGTAGACCAAGTACTCATTAAGGGCTGGAACATTTCAGAGTGTCTCCTTCAGTTTAGTTTAATCCAAAAGGAATGAAATTCACAACTCGATGATGTACACTAAAGCACAGTATGGAAAAAAAATCATTTTAAAAAAATAGGGTTTTCATTTTCAAAGTGACTATAACTAAAACACTGAAAACACTGATTTTTCACAGACTGTAAAAAATTAACATTAATTTCTGCAGCTGAGCAGTTGGTGCTCTGAATTGCAGAAGCACGGGCTACCTTCATTGAGTCCAGGTCTATGGCTAACAGCGGGAAAGGCAGGACCTGTGGCTAGCATTGTCACAGCTGTGGCAGTTCTCAGCTGCTTTTTCTGCTGCAGGCTTCCCCCATCGGCCTCGGGAAGGCATTTTCTCTCTCTCAGTTCCTCACACTTAAAGTGCAAATGAGGGGTGGAGAAGGGTAGGATGTATACAGGATGGTGCTAACACATACAGTGAGGGGTAATGTCTCTCTTACACCAAATATGTTTATCTCACCTAGATGAGTTCACTGGTCAGTACACACAGGTGAAATATATCTAAGGACAGTACTTTATGCATTTTTTTTTAAGCCTTGGGCCTCAGTACTTTCTTCTTGCCCTGTCTGAGATGAAACCAACTGTTTTCAGAACCCAGAAGTAATGCCACCAAAAATGAGAAAACAAATTAGGGAACCCAGTTGGCTCTACAGATGAAAATCTGCAGTATATTTGCCATCTATAACTGACTGTGCTCAGTCATCTGAAAGCAAGATAGAGAGTTGCCTAAAGCTCATCAAGAAGTGGATGGATTTTTTCCTGCACTAATAAAGAAAGGCTGCCTGTTATGCTCAGATATTATTAGAGGACTCCAGTTTTAAAATTGAGCGTAGAGATATTTTGGCTCCCCAAAAAAGTGACTTGGGCTGCCTTCCATTTCTTGGGAAGTTTAATGTAAGTTACCTTAAAGACCAAGGATTTTCGTAGGGGAAGTGCCTCATTTTTTCTGAAAATAGAAGAGTCTCAGAACCTCTGGAACCCATTAGGTGATCCAAAAATCAAGTACCCCAAGGTTGTTAGTCCCTTTTGGCCAAATGAAAGAACTACCATGAAATTTAATCTCAGACATGCAAAAGCATTTTGTTACTAGCAGGAAGGTTTCATAAATTAAAAATCAGATACAGATGTAAAGTCATATAAATAGCAAACTATAAGAATAATCATTTAATACTCTGATCTGTTTTCAGCCTCACAGACAAATGTTTCCCAAATTGCAGTCTGCTAGAAATCGGCTTGATAATTAGACAGTAGCAAGCTCATAACATCATATTGCATTATTGCATATGATCTAATCTTGCATTATAGCATATGCACATGACCTTCCTAAGACTTCCAGTGACACGCTTCATTAACAAACTTACCTGCTGAAATTTGAACAGTTGAAACAAGCCAACAAGCTGAAGAATTTGGGAAGCATTGCACTGCAGTACGGCGAGGCGCAGACTGGGTGTGATGTAATGACTTTTCAGCTTGAAATTCTAGCTGCTGCTCCTTCTCAGAAAGTTCTAACATTCATTAGAGGACAATGTGCTCATTTGAGATACTTCATGAAGCTAAGACATATGATTCAAAAGCTCTACATTAGCCAATTATCTGGTCCTGAAATGAAGATGTTAAAAAAGAGAAAAATGTTCATTTTATAGTATCCCTGTCTTGCAAATTAGTCTGATATTCATTCCCATTTATACCATTTATATTCAGAGACCTGTGTACTCTGAGGTTTCATGTCCCATTTTGGATCAGTTTTATAATGAGAATAAAGGGAGAAAGTCTGTAACTGCGTGGTTGATTTTCAAGGCATTTTGGGGACATAAGTGCCTACATGTCACTAATCTTTAACAGACTTTAACATGGCCTAGAAAGCCTCTCCACGTATACTGCATAAATACTTCGGAAGAACAGTTTTTCTACCTCTTTCTGCATTTCTTTAGTGGGTCACTCATTACTTTATCCTGCTGCTAGGTGCGTGGGAAGACACAACAAAATTACACAGCCATCCACGATTAGTTAACATGCCTACTAGGCCATTTCTACTACCCTAGCAGGACTTTTTACTAATGATAGCTTGCGTTTAGTTGTGCATTACTATAATCCTTCATCAGCAGGCTCTGCTTGACTAGGCTGGCTTAAAGATAGCCTGAGTACGACCACATGAGCTAAAATCACTGTGCTGTAGACATCCTCATAAAAGGACTGCCTGCTTTCTCCAGACTCTGCTCTCCCTATCTCTATCCCCCTCTGAAGTCTATTAAAGACATTAAAAAGTCCAAGATTGCCCCTTTTTCTACTTTCTTGTCATGAGACTCTGCCTGTTTTTCTACTTCCAGCTGAGCAAATCTTCCGGTGACAGTCACTGCATAAGCTTCACAATTAATGAGGCAGGCAGGGTTTTTCCCTCCAACTCATTATCACAGTGCGGTATCCTTCTACCAATTGACTCATCAGGTGTCTGCAACTTCTCTCATATCCTCACTCTGGATATTCTTCGCTCCATTTTTCTGACTCTAGTCTCTCTGTCCTCGTTTCCAACAACTCCAGACCTATCCTTTTTCTCCTCTGGACACTCACACACAGCTTCACTGGGGAACCTGTTCAGTGCCTCACCACCCTCACAGTAAAGAATTTCTTCCTAATACCTAATCTAAATCTTCCTCTTTCAGTCTAAACCCATTACTCTTTATCCTATCACTATACTCCCTGATAGAAAGTCCTTCCTCATCTTTCCTTTAGACCCCTTTAAGTACTGGAAGGCTGCTATAACATCTCCCTGGAGCCTTCTCAAGGCTGAACAACCCCAACCCTCTCAGCCAGTCCTCATAGAAGAGGTGTTCCAGTCCTCTGATCGTTTTCGTGGTCCTCCTCTAGACCTGTTCCAACAGATCCATGTCCTTCCTATGTTAGGACCCCCCGAGCTGGATGCAGCAGTCCAGGTGGGGTCTTACCAAAGCGGAATAGAGGAGCAGAATCCTCCCCCGTCCTGCTTGGCACACTTCTTTTGATGCAGCCCAGGATGCCCTGTAGCAGGCCCCCACTGTAACGTCCTTTAAAGGGAGCCCCTGTGCTCCCTTTAATCCTCACCCATAAGCTCTGAGTCAACTCTTCATCCATCCCAGGTGGAGCTCCATGCACTCCAGCTGGACCTTGATATAGAGGGCAACACCCCCTCCTCATCTCCCCTGCTTGACCTTCCAAAAGAGACTGTATCCTTCCATTCCAATATTTGAGTCATAGGAGCCATCCCACCAAATCATATCCAAGTGTGATATTAAAAAAAGATTGGACAGTTGGTGTTTCAGTGTGAAAGTCAATGCGATAAAGTTAAAATTCTATTTCTCATATAACTGTTAACAAAATGTAAAAGCATTTACCTTCATATTCATGACAGCTGCTTGTCTTTATTATATTAGAACTGTATTCAATAAACTTGAATGTTTCATTGAACATTTTCTGCTGTCTTGTGGAGAAGCATGAGGGTCACAAGTTTTCTGTTGGATTCTGTTCTTTTGTACTGTAAATGGCAGTACAACAGCAAATTGATAGCTGGACTTTTTCTAGTCCTACATTTTAAAATAAATGATCATACTGGGATAGGACTCTAAGTGAGATGGAAAGGAAGAAGAGACCTTTTTGACAAAGAAAGCAATTGAAAATACCAAGCATTAAGGTGCATCAAGATCTCAGTCAGCTCTATGTAACTTCCAAATAAAAATGATGTACCCCATTCCCCCTCCTTTTTTCTTAGCCATAAAAAGTTGCCCAACTGTTTCTGTGCTTAGTTCTCAGAAAATTATATCTACTTTTTGCTTTAACAAGACTGAGTGGAGTCTTTATCACCTCAAAAACAGAAAGAAGTTATTTCCTTGAGCTACGAAATGAAAATTCAAGACTTTTTCTTTGTTCACCTGACCAATCTTTGTGATAATCGCTTAGGAAAAAAATAACACCTTGAGGAAATGTGTATTTAAGACTAAGCTCTAACACAGAGTTAGAGAACTGCAACTTTAAATAACAGAAAACTAATAAAAGCTTAAAATCTCTTGGAAAAAAACATTCACATGTAAGCTCTGTGTATTTCCAGCCACCTAAGCTTATACCAACTTTGGATTAGTTAAAAAAATTCTTGCTAGTATTTTGTTACTCAGTAGTCTGAATTTTTACTTGAAAAGACAAAATATTTTTGCAGATATGTATACAGAAAAAAAAAAAAGAAACTTGGAAAAAGTTAAGGTCTGTATATGGGTTATCCAGCTAGTCTTAAAGGCATAAAGCACTGTAGGACGGATTCAGCAAATGCCGCACTAGCTAAAATTGCCTACTTTTCCTTTGCTAGTAAGAATGGGATGGCCTCCTGCCTGCATATCCAACAGCTGCTAGCATGAAGAGAGAATAAAATTAAAAGGCAAGTACTGTGGATATGTTGTAGCCTTTCAAACAAAAAGAAAAGGGCTCACCTGAGAAGTTATCTGGAAAGGCGGGTGAGAAGCGGATGAAGGCTTGGGGAGAGCTGGCAGTCTGACACCCTTGGTGGCACAACCTGGCTGTACTTCAGAGAGACTGGTTGGAGCTGACCAGAAAAAAAAAAAAAAAAGTCAAGGCAGTCTCGATATAAGAATGAGAATTTCACTTCCCATCACCATAATTATCCATTAGTTGTAAAAGTCATGGAGGAGAAGGGAAGAGGAAGAATCATAGAATATCTCTAAGTTGAAAGGGACCCATAAGGTTAATCAAGTCCTGCTCTTTGCAGGACTACCTAAAACTAAATAATGTGACTAAAACCATTGTCCAGATGCTCGTTGAACTCTGATAGGCTTTGAGCCATGACGACTTCTTTAGGGAGCCTGTTCCAGTGACCAAACACCCTCTCAGTGAAGAACCTTTTCCTAATGTCCAATCTGAACTTCCCGTGATGCAGCTTCATTCCATCCCTTGTGTCCTATCACTGGGCACCAGAGAGAGATCAGCACCTCCCCCTCCACTGCCTGCCTTAAGGATGTTGTATACTGCAATGAGGTCACCCCTCAGCCTTCTCTTCTCCAAGCTGAACAGACCAAGTGACCTCAGCTGCTCCTCGTAAGTCTTGCCCTTGTGACCTTTCACCGTCTTGGTTGCCCTCCCTCTGGACGCACTCTAGTAGTCGGAGGTCCTTCTTGTATTGAGGTGCCCAAAACTGAGTGCAGTTCTCAGTGGATACAGGGCCAAGCATACAACAATTAGTTTTTCCTGACGCTCCAGGGATCAGTCATCTTATTCCCTTTATTTCAGTGGAAATCAAGCACTCAAAATGCAAACCACTGCAGAATGAACCATCAGAAATGAAGAAAAAATTACAATACCAATAACTTCAGTAGTTTCAAAATAATGAGCAGGAAGGCAGAAAATATATAAAAATATTTACTTCTTCATACTTAACACATATTTGCTTATCTTGGAACAATAAGCAAGCTTTCCAGCTTGGCCCAACAAATGTATTTCTGAGGAAATCTCATAGAAAAAGCTAAACTTAAAAATCCTGTAAATGGAAAATCTTCTTCAGCAGTAAGCAATGTGTCTAGAGAGTTTACATTTTTAAAACTTTGTTACAGGGAAACAATTCATTACAGGCAAGGTAGGTTAGGAGTATTTTCCCTTCAGAGGCTAATTATTGTGCATTACAGTAGTGGGGCTGACCGATGGGTACATTTTACTAACAGCACAAAACCAAGGATTGGTGTAAGAGGGAAAAAATATAACACTTGTGAGTCCAACAACCCTTCTGATAACGGTTTCCTTCAATAAAGCACTGCTACTGATAAAACCTGCAGCACTAGAAGATAAATGAAGCTTTATTTACTTCACTACAAAAGCCATCGTGTCCATAGGAGGCCAAGGAAGTCTTCCTCACTCAACTCTCACTCAAAAAGAAAATCATAAGAATTCCAGAGTTCAGAAAAAAGGATGTTAGTGCAAAGATAGGGGAGAAAGCAGTCTGATTTAGCATGGATACAGGAATCACAGAATCATAGAATGGTTTTGGTCAGAAGGGACCTTTAAATATCATTTTAGATCATTTAGATGATCTTTGGAGATCACCTAGTCCAACCATCGAGTTCAGGTATCACCATGAACATGTATCTCCCTGAGACATGGGAGAGTAGAGGGGAAACAGAGGACTATGGTAAGGAGGAGAATATGGAAGAAGAAAGGGGAGCTCAATGAGGAAATGAAGTATGGAATTTAGAGTAGTAGCAGTTGAACCTGCATAAAGCATTTATACATACTAGTGACCAGCTAATAGCAGTCACACAACATAAAGCTATTTCCTCAGCTTTCTTCTAAATTACATGATTTAAAGTCAACTGTGAAAAGGAACAAGAAAGTCTAGCTTAAGGACACTTGTGCTTACTCACCTTCCAGATATTCCAGGTTGTGATACATAGCAATTTATCTCATAATACAAATGAGAAAGCAGGACTTTTTGGAAGAAGACACAAAAGCGTTGAGACAAAAGCAGTGCCAGTATTGCATTTTAGAGGAGTGAGGGAAGAGACAACTACTGATGAAAGATTTCAGTGGTGCCTAATACCTATCAAAAAAATACATCCAAGATGTTTAGTTAACAGTTTCCTGAGGCAACTTGCCCTTTTTTTGTTAAAGAAAGACAGTCTATAGCTTCTTCTGTTAGAAATCGTGCACCCGATCTCCAACATGGTTGTCATGAACATCAATGCCACCAAAATAATCTGTCAGGGGTTGCTTTGTCAAGGACATTTGCGTTGAAAATTTGGTGAAGTATCAGATTTTACTATTTTTTTTTCCCCCTCCAGCAGCAAAAGAAGGCCTAGGATTTTCTTCCTACACCAGAAACATAGCTTTCTACCAGAAAACTATAGACAAAGTTGATCCTGGTGTAGGACAGATGGAAAAATAAGTTGACCTCTTGAAATCCCTTGAGTGGCCGGTCCAAATTCACATATTCAGCCTTCTTTTTCCCTCTAAGGCATTACAGAACCGTGGTGCATATGTTAATCCATGTGAGATAGCCAATTATTATTTTAATTATTAACTTTTAGGTGCCTAACCCAGAAAAAAAATATCTCTTTCTCCAGTACTCTTTCACAGCAACGGAGAAGTGTCGCAACGTGAAAGGAAGGCAGTGTGAAAAATGAGAAAAGAAGGGTTTCATCAGGCAGTGAGGTACACGTGACACTGTTTGGCCTGGAGCTGTATCTGCTCCAGTGGGAAACGAAAGATGGATCAGAACCTTAGCTGAAATAACAATAAATAGGATAAAAGTGATTTTAGAGATGTCATAATGATTCACATCAACTAAAGAGGTTAACGTCTTGTGTTGATACCTCAGGCAGTTTGATAAAAGAAGACATGAGACACAAGACCCAGTCTGCCTTTGCCACGGTCCTGATCCACTTGTCCCCACATTGCTCAGGCAAGCACTGGGGCTGAGAGGCTGAGCTTAAACGCAGCTCTCAAGTAGTACATGGAGGTCCCTGCTTCTTGCCTGAAAGGGGCTGAAGGACTTTGTGCACTCAGGGCTCTGAAATGCCACCCAGATGACTAGGGCATACAGAAGAAGAAGCTGAGAGAGCAAGTTTAGCCAGGAGAGAAGGCTTCAGCAGCAGATCTTACATCACTTTTGAACTACCTAGTCGAAAGGTTAGTGAAGACAGAGCAGACTCTCCTCAGGTTTCCACAATGCTAGGATAAGACGCAACACAGACAAGTTGCAGCACAAGAAATTAATCAAATACAAGGATTATTTCTGCCAACCCTCCCCTACCATGTGAGTGTTCAAACACTGACACAGGTTGCCCAGCAAGGCTGTGAAATCTCCATCCTTGCAGATATCCATAACTTTACCAGAAAAGGCATTGAGCAACCCTCTGTAACTATAACTGCTTTGAATGAGTGATGTGATCGAGATGACTTTTAGCAGTCTCACCTGATCTGCACAATCCTGGAACTCAAGCTAGGGAAGCTCTTGCCACATGGAAAGGATTGATATGCCTTTGGGCTCAGTAGTACTGGATGGTGATTAACTTTGTTTTGCCCTCTTTTTTTTTTTTTTTTGGTTTTTAAATACCCACTGTATTCTATAGAAATGCTGTTTCATGTAGTCAAGCCATATCTACCTATTTGATGTTTCTTTACGTACATTTAGATGGTGAACTCAAAACAGAGGTTTCAGTCTTCTTTCGTAGTCAAGAAGAATTTTGATCCATAGTATGTTGATGGTATAAAAAAAAATATTGCTTATCAATTCATGTGGCTCTACAAAGCTCAGAGAAAAGTAAACTATATTTTTTGTAATGCTGTTAAAGAGTCTTTATATGATTTCTTTACATTCCTATGAACTCAAATGTAAATGCTAATGTTCCGTCACACACTTAATCATGATTTCAAAAAGAAACTGATTTCAAAGTCCAGAATCCAGTGTGTGATGATACATGATTTATTTTTTTTCACCCAGGAGTCAGTGCCACTAATTATTAACAAAGGATTTCTCAAATTAATCATCTTCTTAGAAGACTTTTGGGACTTTAACTGGGGTTTACTGCAGGGTCTTTTGAAATGCAAATCACTTATGCAAACTTGAGAAAACCCCAAACTCTATTTGGATTCATATGTAAGTATTTAAAGATCAAAGTCACTCCAACCCAGAAAGAAGATGCAAAGTCTTTTTTCCAAAACCCTGATTTATTTTCCCCACAAATTTTCACAGAAGTGTTTTGTCTCATACTTTCTGGTATCTGCAAATAGCAGTCAGAGATCCTTCTGAATGTTTGTCTAAAGATTAATAAATTGTAAGATATGTTTCTTTATTTCATAACCTTTACTATTGCAAGAGGTCACTCAATCTATGAAGGTGACAGCTTTGGATATAACTTTACAACATTCAAAATTGGTGAGCCATGGTAAATTATGCAGCTTGTTCTTTTTTGGGGCAGTGACTGTCAGTGTTTTTCATCTGTGGCTTTTCTACAAACTAGCTGAGTTCTTGCAGCCCTATTTGTCAGATAGAAAGGACTCTGTGGTGGAGCCCATTAAAAAATTCTCATGGACCACATTTTCAGAAGTGGTGTCTGAACTTACCTATTACAAAAAGTCAGAAAGGACTGTAGCTGCTCCAAAATATATCAAGCCATTTTTATCCAAACCCCTGATTGAAACTATTACACTAGTTCTTAACATGTATTAGATAAATTATTTCAGACTGTGAGTTTTGATGCCATCTGGATGAACTAGTTTCAACCTGCTGCCCATATTATAATCTCAAACATAATGATTTAGTTATTTATACATAGATTTTTCCAGCTGCTTTTTCACTTTTTAACACCAAAAAGGGATAGCTATGAAGGTCAATATGTATAGTATAGATTCATTTATATACTGGAAACACCTGCAATTGTTACTTGTAACTGTTGAGGCACACAAAGGTACTTACTGCTGGACGTGTAAGTCATCCCTGTGGAAAGAACTGATTTGGTGTCATACACTAACACTGTCAAAACTCCAGGCAAAGTGAGATTCAGTGATCCGAGTGCTATTTTCTAAATTCTTTCAAATATCTGAAACAGTCAGGCTTCACAGAAGAGGCATCACAGTAGGTATTAATGTCAATACAAATATTTGGCCTAGTAAATGTTTACAGTACACCCAAGTTCATTAGCAACTGGACAGATTCATGGAAGAAAAATACATATAGTACTATTAAATACTATTAATGCTGTCAACTATACTATTTCTGGCTCCAAGTAGCCTTGGCTTTGTACTGAAAGCCATGAAGAAAGTGTATAGTGCTGTTCTTAAGCAATGGCCTGGACATTTGCTGATGGAGGAGTCTTGGTTGACTCTAATTAATTTCTTAGCCCTAATATGTGTTAATACACACTGTAATGTTGTGCACTGATGCATTATGCATATGAAATAGATGAGAACACCTACCAGCTTCTGAGATTATTAGCACAATACCAATATCATGTCAGGCGTATAGCCTTTCTGCATGTCAACATAGCATTTTTGTGACAAAAAATGTTTTATCAATGCAGAGGTTTTGTTTTCTCCTTTTTACAGATTAACTGAAAAGTTAAACAGAAAATACTAGCAAAAAAAAATAAAGACGGACATAAAAATTCATTTGAAAGCACAATTTATCCTAATTAGAACTGTGTTACTCAAATACTGAATGAGAGGGGGATTTTTTTGTCACGTTCAAGTCACAGAAGCCAAACTCACTAGATAAAGCTCACAAGTATTTGAGGAGACATTACAAAAGTCAGGTCAGGGATGAGACAAGAAAAGAGTGTATGTAACACACAGGTCATTCCTGTGTGTGGATAGGAACCTAAGGTATCAGGTATAACTAAATAGTACTAGAAAGCATTGATAACTCTCCTACTGAAATAAATGGGCACAGATTTATCAAAGTCAGCACACCTGTGACATTTCCACTGTCAGAATATTTGACCCACATATCCACAGGTTCCTTCAAACTCATTTTGGCCCACTAACTACGTGGCTTTCATCCATTCTGTGGCCAGCCAAATTGACTCCTGCTGCTGCCTTGGCATTCTCCCACCTCCCTGCTTTTTTCATATTAACCCCGTTTACAATCTATATTTACCTTCTTTACTGGGGTACAGGGCAGGTAGATTAGCATGATTCAAATCAGATAACATCTGGGAAACATGTCTTTCAAAGAGAAGATTAAACGGTGCAGTAAAGTTGGTAAGATTTTTTAAAAACCAAGAAAGGACAGTTACTGCTCAGCAGGGGGTTAAGGGAAGGTAGACAGGTTAATACACTATAGAACCCTTACTTAAACTAAACATGTCCTTTCAATGATACCGAGCAGTTGATAGTATCTTAAATTGCCTTGCTCTTGCTTTTTTCTTCTCTCCCCTTTTATCCATTCAGCAAGTTCTGACTCCTATCAAAGGTACCTGACAAAAAGCCTGAACCCCAAAGCTTTCTCAGAAAATAGCTTTCATGTGCTCTCTCACTTTCCACTCCTTTTCCTCCCCCCTCATGCGCATTTTTCCACTCACACCTTTATTGCAAACTGCCAATTCCCATGCAGAAACATTTAGCCAGAGCTCTTCATAGAAAAGGCAAACACTGGAAGGCATTTAGAACATTAAGGAGCAAGGCACCTTGAAAGGAAAAGTGAGCAAAGCCTTCTCACTCTGATTCCGGAGACAATACATGCTCAGCTAACCATTTCTAGTGAGACACATGGAAAACTTAGTATTTGTAAAGTGTTTTCCTTAATAGGGAAACATTGCATAACATTTTTATAGTTACTCTATGCTACTTTAGGGAAGGAAATTATCCAACGCTTTGATTGCTTGCCAAAAGTAGAGAGCTGAACTCAGGTAACAGCAAATTCCCTTCTCCCTTTTCTCACTTCCCCTTCTCCCATTATCTCAGGGGTAAATATTTTAAAATGCCCCTTCATTGGCACAACAAAGCAGGACCACCTATTCCTGGGTGCACTTTACAAGCAAACTGAACACTGTGCTTACTTATTCCCATGCAATGACAAACTGGAGGAGCTTATTAAGTTGTTCATTTCTCCAAAGTCAGCAGTTTATATCAGTTTAGGCTCAGGTTTCAGCAGGCATTCTACCATGGCCGTAGTTGAAGACTTACATATATATTTCAGAGTGTTTTGGTGCTATCAGCAGATGCACAGATACCACTATCTTCTCTGAATTTGACCTCACAGAAGTGTTAAGCTGTAAGAGTGCTGAGAAACTGTTAGCTCCTAGGCAATGTTGGTATGTTTATGTAAACATATAGGAATTTCCATTTGCATTTCCTTGCATCCCAAAATAAAAGGAGATGGGCGTTATGCTCAGATGAAAGTCTACTGTCTCTAGTTCATATTTACAATACGTGCACTTGCTTTGGGCCTATTACATTTGAACATTTCTAATTGTATTAAATATGAAGCCAGAGAATGAATGCTTCAGAATCACAGCCTGAAAGGCCACAAGCTGAGGCAATCAGGAGCTTGGAAGAGGTTACAAATGACTCAAACTTCACATGGGCATCCAGGAGCAGGATATCTGTACCACAAGGGTCTCCTAATCTTGTAGGATTTCCAAGCATTTAAAAACTTCCTAATACCCACACCATAGCTAGCAATTCAAAGCTAATTATGAACTGAAAAACATCATAAAGTCCAATTTCTGGACTCTGAATGGAATAATCCATCTCTAATTCAAGAAAATTGCCATACTTACTTAAGATAATTAAATAGTAAGTGCATGCATAATTAATAGACATCTAAGCCATCCAGAACAACAAATCCATCTTCATTTAAATTTAAAAACAGAGGACTTTTAGATTGAATCTGATCAATGCAATCACAATTATTACTATTTTGTTTCCCTTCCAGTCTCTGAGAGTGTTTGTTCAGAAGCTCTTGGCACTGAGAAACTCTGCTTCCATTGCAGTCAATAACACCCATGGGACAAAACTTGACAACGGATACTGACATCACATACCAAGAACTTTGAAAACTCCATCCTAATGTTTCTCCCAGGATGTGTACAAGCCCTCACAGAGGCAATTTTAATATAAAATAGCATAGTTATGTGATATTTTATATTGAAACTATCTACAGTTTTAGAACAGATACAAGTACTCTACATATATTAATAGAAAAACACACCTTAGTAAGGTTATAGTTCAAATTAATGCAGGAAACAGGCTGCTTCAATTCAGGCTGATTACATTTTAAATGGGGCTTCAGTGCATAATGATTAATATTTCACTATAATTATTTGTTCCAATTAAATGTAGCATGATTAAGAGACATTTTCCCCTGTGCAGCTAAACTGCATTTTTTTTAAGTAATGATAAAATTAATTGAGAGGTTTGACTTGCTTATTTTGCAATTTAAACTGCTCTTCTATTTCAATTGATAATTGAGAAATTTAATTTCTCCTGTACAGTTCTATTGTAAACAAAAGTGGCCGCAACCTGATAAAAGAAAAAGGAAAGATGTTTTCCACAAGCATAAAAAAAAAAAAAGAAAAAAAAAGATAAAAGAGGTTCAGATTATTAAGATTAATAATAGCTCTTGTTGACTTGGTCACCAAACTTACATTTGATAGTGATTTATCAATGTTTGGCTTATGAAATACATTAGATACAACAGCAGAGAGAAACAGACTATTTAGAATTTCAGCATATGAAACGTATATGAAATAAAGAGTTAGATGAAAGGTGGTGAAAAAACTACTTTCTTATTATTTTTCTTATCCAAGGAAGTTGTTAATAGATTAAGTGTGTTCACCTCTAAATTTTAAAGGAAAAAGCAGATGTGCAAAAGGGTATTTCTGTGGCCAGGAAAGAAAATGAATGAAAATGTAAATTAAACACTTCCCAGGGAAAACAGCCATAAGCACATGTTACAAGAGAAAGAAAAAGCCCCCAAAAGATCAGGCTGAGTACCGGCAGAAGAACTTGACCAAGTGCTTGGAAGAGGCACACACACTATCTGATGGAGCACACTTATCTCTGTTGCATCTGTCTTTATCTGGGTGGTGGTGCCTACCATCCTGGCCATCTCACACCACCTACAGAAGCCATGAGCACAAAGAAACTCACTGGGTCACCCTGTATTGCCAGGGCTGATTTATTCAGTTATTGTCATCTACTGTCATCATGTAGATCCCACAATAACATCATAGGCCCATGAACTCTCTCCATATGACGCTAGCATACTATTTCAACACCATACCTATGAAATCTGGAATTGGGCTGCACAGGGAGGTGGTTGAGGCACCATTCCTGGAGGTGTTCAAAAGACAGGTTGACATGGTGCTGGGAGACATGGTTTAGTGA
>JAOXJM010000004.1:6084355-6116576 GCA_026413425.1 Tringa solitaria
ATCACCTTATATGAAAAAAAGAGGCTTTCAGATTACATCCCATGTACAGGACTACCTTCATTTTTATGCCAACATTTTACAAAAGTCATGTTAAACACACTGTTTTGAGTACTCTTTCATTTTTCAGGCTCCAGGATTATATGGAATTTTAGGCTAATGAAGTATAACAGAAAATGCTAGTTACAAATGCCTGCAGATTAGGATGTAGTAACGTCTCAAAGATAGGAATTTTATTCTTGCAGGAAGCATTCTAGTGTACGACAATTGTGATAATAACCTCACATAAAAATACTGTCCTCTCCTCTTAAACTAGTCTCTCTTAGAACTCCTGTCCAACAGGTAGCAGTAGGGTACTGCTGCAAACCCCACTAACAGCTTCTGCTACACAGTACTGATTCTGCCCAAAATACACCCCCCTTGGAATCAGAACTGAAAGAGGGAACTGAATTTTTAATTATCTATTTTATTTTTCCATATGGCAAATAATCAAGTACTGTACAAATAGGCCACCATATTATCCCACCACATACAGCAAGTTGAAATGCTAATTGCAAATTCATTGTCCCAAACATTTCCATGTTTGACATCCACCCCTCAAAAAAGCATCTCCTATTCCAACTGTGACAGGTGACAAAAGGTTGGTTGGTTTGTTTTAAATTACATTCAGTTAATGGCCCATTGCAACATAGCCTATAGGTACTCTTCTTCCTGCTACATCCAAACACAAATCCATTAACTGCTGGTGGAAATAAAAGTTTGCAAAATTATGAATGTTTAGGAAAAAAATTGCAAAGACACAAAAGTTCTTCATTGTCTCATTACAAACTGTAACACACATCGATATTGGCCAAGTCTGTGTTCACTACCCTGAAAATTTCACAGCTTTTTCCTTCTGCTGCATGTTTTATTTTTTTCTACTTTATCTCCCCACATTTCTAAATAAGAAGTTGTTTCATATGAAGCACTTTAAAGGATTTATGTTATACGCTTATTACTGAAAATGTTGAGTGTCATTAATAAAACTGCTGCTGATTTTAAATAAACTCTAGAGTTTCACGTAGGAACAATCATGGATATAAAAGTTGAAATTTATAATGTCATAAAGGATAATTACTGAGAATATTATCAAGGCAAAATTTCTACTGTACTCCATGTAATTAGTGTCCAAGGATCTATTTAAAACTTCTGCTTCCTGTAGGTAACATAACAGCAGTTCAGAAGAAACACAGCACAACTCATTGACTTAGCCACTGTATTCACTTGTTTAGGCTTGGTTTTGATGATACACGTTGGCTTTTGGTGCTTTTTCTAGCATTGCAATTGCTACACAACTATATGTTTTATTGTAATTATTAAATGACAGCTTTTCAAGTACTTATGCACCCTTAAGCAAATTTTCCCAGAGAATATGGACTAGGTACATAAGTATATACAGAAGATACAGCTTTACAGTGCTAGACAGCTAGAAAATAAAGAATGTCTCAAATAATTTCCACCCATATGTCAGTTTTAGTAAGGAAAAAGTATATTTTCTAACACAACCTGAACACAAAGTGTTTACACCCACCAACTGCAAACTCTGAACAAAACCTGTCAATCATCAGGTATCATAATCTAAGAAGAAAGCTGAAAAGTCCAAGTTAAGAAATTATCTTTTGAAAAGTTCCAACAAACAACTGTGTTCTAGGACTTTTTTGGCCAACTCTATAAAAGAGAGAAACTTGGAGATGGTTTCTTCCATCCCTTCCCTACAGGTTCTAGTCAGATTTCGATATTTTTGTATATCAATAAACAGTGTCTTAGAATCCTCCCCCTTCAACTGCAGGCGCTGCCATTTGGCGTGTCCATATGCCCTGTGGTCTCTGCAACACCCCGTGACTAGCTGCAGGGGTGGTCACCTCTCCTCCAGCAGCCCCCGAGTCAGTCAAAACCTATTTTCTGTTTTGAGCTGCCAGTATGCAGCACTTTCTGCACAAAAAAAACCAAACCCAGTTCCCTTAGTTATGGAAAAAGGGTACAAAAAGGGTGTTGTGACTGTCACTAAAACCTGGTTGTCCTTTAGAATCTCTGCTGTTGTATTCCCAAGCGGCTTTGCTGTTGAAGATGTTTTTCGTAACCCATGTGTTAATGCTGCACACTAACTCGGGCTAGGTAGTGACACGTATTTTACGTATGATATTAAGAAGAGGGGAAAAATTACTTTCTCAACCAATTCACATCACCACTACCCGAAATTCCTGGGAGACACTGTCAGGGCTAAGATCTACAATAGCAGCATCTCCTGGGAAAGCTGAAGTAAATTTCTATAGATGTTAAAATGTTCCAATACAGCCACATCCATAGAGATGACACTGGCATTCACTAAGTCCTTACAAGCCTACAACAAACCTCCAGAGAGCTTTATTTACTGCAGTATCATTCTTCCTGGATCCTAGATAATTGGAACAATCCAATTTATAGTCTCTCTGACAACAGTTAGACATGTTGGGCTCTTATAGCGGACCTCAGACATGACATATCAGTAAACTGTATCTGTATTTGAGGAAAGGTTAAAACAAAGTCCAATCTACATTTTCCCTAGAGAATTTTATGCTACTTTCCAAACCACAGACCTGTCCACATTTCACCTTTGCTGCAAATACCAAGTGATTTATTAACTCCATGTGCTGTTTAAATATTTCTTTCCAGCTGTTTCAGCTGTGCGTGTTGTTTTTCCATTAGCAAAATGTTAGACACTGTCCATGGGCAACCACCACAAAATCATTTCAGTGACCATGTTAGAAAGCCTTTTCTTATTGCTTGGGCACCACATGTGTAGTTCTGTGTCCTGTGCACTCAGGGCAGTTTCAATTTAATTTGGTCAAGGATATGCATTTGCATTTTGCAGGCAGAAATTATTAGCTATTGCAGCTCTCCATTGAGCATGCTGGATTTCACAGGAGCTGGAAAAATTGCAGTGATATATGCAGTCATACCTGTATGCACACATATAGTCCCCGCCCTCAGACTCTTAAAAAAAAAAGAAAAAAACCCCAACAATGCCTTATCTTATGTGAGGAGTTATGTTTGCTACAACAGGGCAAAGAAATAGCGGCATTTATTTAAGAACCTTAATACATTATCAACCACTGTTGGAGGTAGGATGCCAAACAGTTTGGATCAGGCCAAGAAAGTGATCTCTTCATAGAAAACTCAGTAGGTCAAGATGAAAATTAATGATGTATTTTGGGGAGATCTAGAAAGCTTGCCTATGAACTTTGAGTTTAGTATCTAAGTTGATCATCTGCTTGTTGTTCATGACTGAAGAGTCTTTGAAAAAAGAAAAAGGCAAGGGACATTGGCATTACAGCTGTCTAATATATGGACCAAACTTAATTGTCTCTCGGTTTTCTCTTGGTTTTATATGTGTCAGTCATTTTACACTAAAAAGTTATTTACACTAATTTTGAAACCTTTTTAAAGAGTGAACAGTGAGAATTAGTATTTCCCATGAATGTATTAGACATACAAGTGCTTAATATTTAAAAATTCTAACCAAACTATTCAATAATAGAAAGGCTCAGTCTGATTTTTGCTTTACATTAGTAGATATTTTTTTTTTCCAACTGTATGCATACCAAGACCAATAAAACAGCCTCATGTTGACTAGTATTTGTTACTTAAGGTAGCAGATGAAGCTTCAGGTTAGGTGAAAGCAGCAGTGGCCCTACAAATTGCATCACTTGAAATACTTTCCATATATTGGCAAGTCCCAGAAACTTCCCATAAAACAGTTCTTGCTATGCTTTCCTTCTCTTTGAGGAGGTACATGCAAATGGCCAGATTAGCATGAATCTGTAAAATGCCCTCTGTTCAGTCCAATGTGTTGGTCAGCACACCAAGGTAAGGTACTGCAGAGGTTTCATCTGTCCCTGCAAAACTGACTTTGCAGCTCCTAGAGCTAGATATAGCAAGAGAAGGCAGGGAGAATAAAATAATTTTCACCAAACTCTATATTAGCAAATGATCCATATTTGGTCAATTAAAAAAAAAAAAGGCTAAAAAGCACAGATTGCAAGGAGAAAACTGGTCATCTAGTAAAGACTGCATACATTTGTGGCTACAATATACAGTGTTGTGAAAATTCAAGTATGTTAATTAGTAGAGCCCAGAATAAGCTATAAACTAGAAAAGAGATGTCTGAAAGAGTTTCTTTTTGTCTCAATAGAAAAATTGAGTAAGCAATAATTTTCCCAGCAGGGAGTATGCTAAAAAAAGATAGCATATTATTCTGTCAGTTCTGTGTTCCCCTGAGGTTTCTTTCTATACATGCAACAGACTTTTCACACAAATAGGAGAAGGAGGAAAGACAATGGACATCTGGATTAGATTAATTTTGGTAGGCCCAGAAAATGATTTATCAGATGTGAACATGCCTGAAGAGATCTTTCTACATGCCTTTCTATAAAGAACATACCTTGACCATGCCTTTGAAGAGCGTGTCTTTGAACAGATCTTCAACTCAGCTGAGCTGACACAAAGTTTAGCTTATTCCAGCTGCATCTCAGGAGATAAGCCCTCACTTTCCCTGCATTTCGATGTGTTTTGGTCTATGACTTAATACAAATATATTTATGTTGGCCCACTTCAGGGCCGACTAAAAGTTGAAGCATGTTATTAAGGTCATTGTCCAAATGCCTTTTAATCACTCACAGGCTTGGGGCAATGACCACCTCTCTAGGAAACCTGTTCCAGTGTTTGACCACCCTCTCAGTAAAGAAATATTTTCTGAATCTAAACCTCCCCTGACACAAATTTGAACCACTCCCACTCATCCTGTCTCTGGATCCCAGGGAGAAGAGATCAGCATCTCCCTCTCCGTGTCTCCTCCTCAGGAAGCTGTAGAGAGCAATGAGGTGGCCCCTCAGCCTCCTTTTCTCCAAACTACACAAACCCAGAGTACTCAGCCACTCCACATATGACATTCCTTTCAGCTCTGTCACCAGCTTTGTTGCCTTACTCTGGACACATTTGAGTACCTTCGCATTCTACTTATATGGTAGGGCCCAGAACTGCACACAGTACTCAAGGTGAGACCACACCAGCACTAAATAGAGCAGAACTATCCCCTCTCTTGACCAGCTGTGTTTGATGCTCTTCAGGATGCAGTTTGCCCTATTGGCTGCCAAGGGACATTGCTGATTCCTATTAAACCTGCTGCCAACCAGCACCCCCAAATCCATTTCTGCAGGGCTGCTCTGCAGCTGCTGTTCTCCCAATTTATACTTGTGCCCAATGTTACTCCATCCTAGGTACAAAATCCAGCATTTGGACTTGTTAAATTTCATCCCATTAATCATTGCCCAATGCTCTGATCTACCTAGATCTCCTCTGCAAGGCCTCTTGTCCCTCAAGAGAGTTAACAGCACCTCCCAGTTTGGTATCATCAGCAAATACTCTGACGGCGCGTTCAGCTCCTGCATCCGAATCATTGACAAAAATATTGAATAGATATTATTATATATTTCTAATTCAGTAAGTTCTTTGTCTATTATAAATTGGTTTTTCACGGACTGGCACTTTCCATTTACCGCTGTTCAGTGGCACTACTGACTCTTAAAATTATGATCTTTTCATATAGAGAAGAGCCACTAGCAAAAAGGCACTTTGACAGATTTCCCAACCCAGCAAACACCCATGTGTGTCTGTAACTAAGCTCAAGTGTGTTTGCTTAACCTTAGACAGTGCTTTGACAGTGCACTAAATCTGACTCTGGACTCCTAGGAAGAATTAAAAATACTGCAGGCACGTGATAAAAATTCTATTTACTCACTAGCAATATTCTTGAGCAGCATGAACCCACAGAGGAAATTTTATGCCAGATAAATTTTTGCCTGCTGGCTACAGTACACTTTACAATGGATCAGATATTGTCTGTCTTTTTGCAGCATAAAACTTTCGAATCATCTGGGAAAAGCAAACACACCAGTGTCGGATACAGACCACATTTTGCTGCTGCGTGGGGTGACGCAGCCCCTGGTATGCCTCTGGTATGGAGGACTAGGGCTTTAGATTGTTCTTTACTACTCACTACTAGGCAGTAGTTGTAGAAGGACTCATTACTCAGAACAAGTTATTCAGTATGGCTGGCACCGTAACAGGGAATCATTCTTACCGTTCACCCATCTCCATGACTGTTAAAATGAAGAGCCAAATGCCGTTTGGGTCTTCATATGAAAATAAATAAGCCTGGCATTTAAATGGCATTTGCAGTGTGAAACCCTGTCCTGCCCAACCCACTACAAACCCTTGCCCTGGGTACATACTGAATCCTTATAGACGAATGCATCAGCTGCCCTAAATCTGTTTCTGGAAGGAGCAGTGAGATTTCTGGGAGCTGCAAGCCTGATTCAGTGTAGTGCGTTGAACTTCAGGTTATGTCTGTCTTGGTCGTGCTGTTCCTAATTACATCACAAAAAGAAACCAAGTTTTCTGATGTCTTATTTGACTTCCTTTGAGACCACAGAATTAATTTTTTTAATTTCAGCATTTTTCTTTTTCTGTTTACAAGCTTATGCAAGTCAATCATTTCCCTTTCACCACCTTATGATGCCACCTAAGACACAAGTTCAGTGTAAGCATTAAATAGACTTTATAAATTTATTTTCATTACACAAATGACTTAAGGCTCAGGAAATGTAAAACATGTGGTGTATAATGCTGTAGGTAGATCACAGTCACTGTCTCTAAAAACTTATAAACTCAATATAACAGAAAGTGTAATAAAATCTTTTTATATAGGAGCATCTCATTAAAACTGTGATTTTTTTTTTTAAAAGTACTTCAATTTGGGAAGCAGTTAAATTTGGAGTTAACGCTAATTAGATTTTTCAAGTCAAGTCAAATTGCTCACATAAGCAATGAAAATATTCATATTATATTTTACTTTTTATACAAGTCAAATATGTTTCAGAAATTTCCCAGATGTAATAAAAGGGGATAAAGCCAGAAAGGAACTTCAGGAGCAAAATTCAATTGTTGAGATGGACCTATTTCTTCTCTAGGTTTTTCTTTGGTTTTCCTATTCTTTTTTGTTAGACCTCACCTCAATATTGCATGATTTTTCATTTTAGCCAATGAACCAAAACAATCAATCAGCTTTACTGTCCTTCTAAAATCTTTGGAGTCTCAGAAAATTCCAGGCAGATAAATTGAGCAACTTGCCCAAGGTCACAGAAGAAACTAGGAAATTATCTGAGTCACAGTCCAATGGCTTAGACATCCTCCCTCAGTAAACCTCATTAATAATATCTGGCTGAATTATATTAATAGAAATTAATTTTGTCCAGGCTAGAGTTGAGGATGATAGGAATATAATACAACTGTTACAGATGGTTCTCTATGGCATTTCTAATGCTTAACTATAATATATAAGCATAAGTCTGTGACACTATGACAAGTGAAAGGTCTCACACAAGCATCATTTTAAGAGAAAAATGAAATATGTAGCTTAATAGGCCCTCAAATACAAATTAGCTTTCATGTGTATTTGGACCATGCAGTAGAAGTTCTAGTATTGTTTTATTTGTTTTACTGTGGCAGGAGCATGTATACAGGATCTGTCTCATATCTAATAATTGATGAGTTTATGTTGTCATATTCCATGGTGGAAACAGATGGAAATCATTTAGCATCGTTTTACACAGTGCATGTTGCTAGCCTATGAACTTCCTATATATACTAGGTAAATGTGAGGTTTTGTATCAGATTCTGTATAGGTACGTTTTCCGCAGAGTCTTATTATACAAGACACAAGGAGAAACGGTGTTTAAAACAAGAGATACTGGTGGTGGCAATGAAGATTTTGCACTATTGCTAAATAAACTGTCCCTTTTTAAAGACTGCTGTTTGAGAAATGTTAAGGCAGTAGCTTTGAATGTTACCAGGTAACCTTGGGGAGCTGTAATCAACATATTCATACTCAGCTCATGAGTCTCAACTTTTGTCTTTTGTTTGGATCTTCCACATATAAACTGTTTTCTTTTTAATAATCCATTCATGGTGATATTAGGACCTTGCTTGAAGGTTTTCCCGCCTCAGCTCTGTACTGAGAAGAGTCTACAAAGCATACTTTTTCAAACCATCAACCAAAGCGACATATTGTTTGTTCCCTCTTCCGTTTCTACGCTCCTTTATCTGTCAGCCAATGACTTTTCTATTCAGCAAATATCTATTTTGTACCAACGATAAGCAAATTAACACAGCAATTAAGTTTGATCAGCTTTAGTTTAGGGCCTTTTGATTTCCCTTATGGTTTTCCTTTACCTGTATTATTACCTGTATAATCAGTATTAGCTGATGGCAACCATTGTCAGAGTTATTACTTTTGTCAATCAGTATATCATGAGCATTCATTTGAGACAACAGTTACCTACCAAAGGAAATGTGAATTTGGATGCAAACAACTTGCTTAATTTCTACTGATAGAGACTGTCTGGAAATACTGATTCATTAAACTTGAGATTACAGAACTGAGGCCTGTTTTAATCCAAAATGTTATAATTCTACAAAAATTACACAAATTCTACAAAATCCCAGAACAGCTAATAATATGCTGGCCATAGATTTTGCCTGATATGTGTCTATAACTGGCATGTTGTGTCTATAAATACTGCACAATGAGTCTTGTTCTAAATTTCCTACAAAGTCAAACTGAGTTTTCTTAAAAGTATTTAAGAAGATTAGCATAGAACACACCAAAATCTAAACCAAGCAAAAGCAAAGGATCAGCTACAGTAGTCAACTGCAAATGACTAAAGCAACGGGGCTACTAAAAGTGTCCAAAATCAAGTAAAATCAGAGTCCTCCAAGATTACCACTCTACAACCATTAGATGAAAGCTTGCATAACCAAAAAGTTTCCTTCCTCGATGATGTGATCTCCATCATAACCACAACTCAAACAAAATACGTAGGATACAGTTAACCACTACTAGTCATTACTAATCACAAAGTTAAATACTCAAAACTTTCCAAAGTGATAGAATAAAAAGAGGATGCTTAAAATAAGTTAATCTTTTCATAATTCCCCAGGTCCCATAATTAAATTTCTTCAGTAGTACCCACAAACTGTAAATCTATAACCATTGACACTTTTAATACCTTGAATAATTCCCAAACATTAAGACTCTCACACAGATGACAATATAAAGAAATATATGACTTAGGATTTTTCCAGTTAATTTAACACAACACAAGATTTATTACCAAAACACTCAAAACTTTCAGAAAATTCTTATTTGTTAATACCCATTTCAAATACTTGTAAATTCAAATCCCTCTGCCCATTCATATCCATTATTGTGGCTGTTTGCTTATGTATGTTGTGACTCACTCCTGCACACCAAGCTCGTGACATATAGAAAAATGGTATAAGAAACAGAAAATCTGCTCAAGTTTTCTTTAAATGTATTACAATACAAGGCCTAATCCTGAATTTCTTATTTAGTTGCATAAACAAGAAAGTAATTTTTTTCAGTTTACTCATTCTGCAGCACGGATTCTGCCCCAAAAAACTGGTTCTCTTGTCATTATTTCAGCCCTAAAGTAATTAGTGTCCTCCAATAACACAACAATTTCTCATTTCTACCTCTGCAGACAAGTTTCTTCAGCAAGAATGGAGATTTTGAGACAGGCTTGCTTATACTGATGAAATAATTTCCTGTGTTATGTCTCAGGCGTGAATTATTCTTATTTCTTCTCATAGCAAGACTTTAGCCCATTACATTAGAACATTCTAACCTGCAGCTCAGCTGTAACAGAATAGCAAGCAAAGTGTGTTCCTGTTAACTCAATGCCTGCTCATGAACTCACCCTTGCCACAAGCTCTGACTAAGGACTGCTCAGTCCTGTTACCAGACATAAAAGTCTGGGATTCAACATGGTTTTAAATTTATTTATTTATTTTTTTATTAAAAGAAGGTTTTGCTAGAAGTTCTTCTAAAAAGAAAAGGTTTCTTTTAGAAAAAAAAAAAGGTACTTTTTTCCCTTTTGTTCCAACACTACCTAATCATTTAATTCCAAGATTTATTTCACCATCAACTTCCTGTTTGGAATGATTTAGCTATTAAGAACAATAAAAACTAGATGTACCTGTTTTCATATAAATATATATCCAATGTGCATATAGCATGGAAATAACTTTCTTAGTAATTGCCACGTCAATTTCTTCCTCCCAAAGTAATTAATTATTGGAGTCATTACCTGAAAAACCTTCCTTACCTTGCCCTACATCAGAGCAGAGCTCTATTTCCTCTTGGAAATCAGCAATTTGGTTAACTTTTATCTTTAACATGCTAAATTGTGATAACAATTAGGTTGATTTCCTTCCCTCTGCAAATGCTATACAAAAAACCATCAATCAAGGTGTATCTAATTATGAAACTAAGTTAAGAGGTGTTTGAACAAGATGGCTAAGATTCTCAAGGGAGCAGAGAATTGAATTGGTACTTCAGACATATCAAATTAGTTAATGATTTGGGGACCTTTATTCTGCAAGAGCATGTAAATTAAAAAAGAATAATGAAATTCATTAAAGATTGGTAACATGGAGAAAGGAGGACATTTGGGCCTCACTCACTGCACGTAATTTTTAGAACCTACTTTATCTTAGTAGAATGACAAGCAGCTTGGTGAAGGGAGCACTCTTTTTTTCAGAATCCACATTACAGATGACCACAGTTAGCATTGTTTATCTAATTACCAAACAGAGCTCATCCCCTAAACTATTTCAAGCACTTACAAAGTACCAGCGGCACAGACCTGCTATAGACCCTTTGTTGGGTGTGTGGACTTAGTCCTTGCACATCCAACATCCAGGTGGCTTGAGGGGGCCTTTCCCAACCAGAAAGCAGACACTTTTTGGAGGAAGAAGAAACGAGAGTGCTGGAAGACACCCCACTATGGTGAAGACAGAGGGACCGTCAGGATACATAAGTAGGGTAGGTACCTGCCCTTACAGAAGCCGTAGGACACTCTACAACTTTTTTTACACCTTTATTTAAGACAGATGGTTAGAAACAGTGCTTATGCTAGTTTTGCATTCATCACGTCTATATTAAGATTCTGGTTTGTAAATCAAGCTCCTGCTTATTCTTGTGTGTTTATTTTCTGGCAATGAGTTTTTAGAATTTGTGAAGTCCATATTGAATCAATACACAGAAAGCAGCTACATCCTTTGCATGAAGGACTGAATGCTACCGCTACACCTTTGAACAGGGTTGGGAATGTCTACATACATTCAACTTCAATGTACAGGTAGTTTGGTAGACCATTTTAGGTCACACTCTGCCACTGAGTCCTTTTAAAACATCAAATTATCTTCCAATTTCTAATTAAGCTTCAGTTTGGGAATCTACCACACTTTTGTGAAGTACCTGATCAGCACCTATCTTAGTAATATTCTTGAAGCGTACTATTACAAAGATGGATAAGAGTGCCGTACTGCTGCATTTGAAGAATTTTTTTTTTTTTGTAAAAAAAAAGAAAAAAGGAAGTAGGAAATACAGCACCTAAATGGTAGTAGGCACACAGAAGATGCTTTTAGACAAGGAAAAAGCAACCAGGTAATTTTCTTGCATGGTCAGACACGCTGGAATATAGTTGCTGAGTAACACCATTGGTATCGGTTGATATAGTTACTCTGAGTAAAGTAGAGCAATTTCAAAACACAATAGTGAAAATTTAACATGTGGCAGTTCAGAGTATTATTACTCATTTTTATTCTGAGTGCTGACAATAATTAGCCTTCTAATCTGTGCTCTACCCTGCCTGACTTCCAGAAACATTATTTGTTAAAAAGTGTATGATACCTGCATGAGATAAACTAGGACTTTAAAAAATTTGTGTGAGTTTATCAACTGAATCTAGCTGTCAGAGGACATTAGACACTAAGTCAAATGTTTTCTGTTTGGGCTTCATTTTGGTGAATCTCTTTAAAGAAATGGAGGACAAGGAGCAGAATCATTTTCTCAAACTCTTCTCAAAAACGCTTTGACGGGTCAACAGTTGAAGATCATCGGAAGTGATTTAAGACCAGAGCTGTGCCACATGACAGGCACTGAATGTTGCAGCCTGCCCTCAGCACGGGAAAGACATGGACCTGTTGGAGTGGGTCCAGAGGAGGGCCACAAAAATCATCAGGGATGGGGCACCTTTCCTATGAAGACAGGCTGAGAGAGTTGGACTTGTTCAGCCTGGAGAAGAGAAGGCTCCAGGGAGACCTTATAGCAGCCTTCCAGTACCCAAAGGGAGCCTGACAGTAAAGATGGGGACAAACTATTTAGAAGAGCCTTTTGTGATAGGACGGGGGTAATGGATTTCAACTAAAAGAGGGTGAATTTAGACTAGATACAAGGAAGAAATTTTTTACAATGAGGGTAATGAAACACTGGAACAGGTTGCCCAGGGAGATGGTAGATGCCCCATCCCTGTAAGCATTCAAGGTCGGGCTAGATGGGCCTCTGAGCAACCTGACCTAGTTAAAGATGTCCCAGCTCATTGCAGGGGAGGTTGGACTAGATGACCTTTAGAGGTCCCTTCCAATCCAAATTATTCTATGACTCTATTCTATGCTTTTTAAGGGCCTGTTGTGACTAAGCTCTTTGAGCTTAAAATTGTGCTTGTGCTTGTTTTCCTTCAGCAGAATTCTGAAATGTTGAAAAATATTATGTGCTTCAGAGGCAGATTCTTACAGGCTTGCAAACCAAGAACAGACTTCAAACTGCAAGGTCCTTCAGAATTATCTGAAGGCAGCACAGTTTTAGCACTCATCATCTCATAAATAATATTTGCAGTCCTGAAAGGAAGAAAGACCTACAAACTTGGCCTAAACCTGAAGATTTAAGAAATTTTTGAGAAGGTTTTGTTGTTACCCTGAAAAGACCAGACAAATTTTGCAGAACTGAATGGCATAGAACAGCTCAAATTTTTCTTTCATTTACATACCTGTCATATTTTTAATTCTGTCCACACTGCTGATGTCCTACAAGATACTGGGGATCATTAACTTCAATTAGAATCATCTGCAATACACAGTTGCCTAGGGTTACCAGATAACATAACAAGATTTCCAAATAATTTTTATTTTGAAAACTCAAAACAATTATTTAAGTGCCTATTAGGAACATATTTAACCTAGGTATTTCATATACAGGGATTTAGAGCTTAAGTAGGAAACCACTCACATGACTAAACATTCACTGTAGAGACTGCTTGAAAAATAATGATTAGAGAATCAGCAAAAATAACCATAATAATTGGATCCATTAAAACCATGAGAAAATTCATGCAGTCAACAAAATTAACTTGCACACAGGGTTTTTATGACTGATGAAGTATTTATCGAAAATGGCTTGAATGGTTCTAGCCAATGAAAGTAGTTTTGTGTTCATGGCAGCTTCAGTTTTAAACATCTGCTATTTTCTTAATCAAATATATTTAAGAAAATTATTACAAAAGTCCACTGCTGGTACCTTTGGAACTCACCCAGTAAATGACTGCTGAGTAAACAAGCTGTTAATCTATAATATATGAAAAGTAGATTTCAGTCCCAAAGCACACTGCAACACTGTTCTGTAATTCACTTACCTAGGAAAACCAAGATACTTCTGATTTGAAAATTCCCTTTCAAACCACAAATGTGCAGTTAAACCTGGTGCTAGGGTGGTAAAGATTAGCCTAATATCATCAAGGGATCAGTAATAAAATTAATTTAGAACATTCCACTAGGAGTGCATGTCAGATTCCACTATATTATTTGTTCTTAATTTATGAAAATGCTTTTAACTCCCTGGGTACACAAAGACTATGACTTGACCTAGTCTGTTTCCTTACATTGTGCTTTCCTAGTTGTTTCCTCATCTTTAATGTCAAGTTCTAACTTCATGGGCTTTTTTTTTTTTTTTTTTTAAAATGACATGATAATAAGTAGCTTACTCAGGATGAATGTTTCAAGCATTAAGCTACATTAAGACATTATGTGTCAAAATTCTGCCATATTCCTTGCTATTTATCTATTTGTGCACAATTCTTGAAAGAGATGCTCCTTTTCTCTAAAAAATTCCAACAGCATTATGTTCGGAAAAGTGCAAGTAAGTCACAGCACAATTATTTTTGAGAAACATTGTTTTGCAATCTAAACTGCCATTGACTGAAACCTTTTTGTGTTGCTGCACAGTTTGTGGAATCAAATTGAAGCGTTCCCACTGATTTCAGGGTTTTGGAACAGACTTTTGTTAAATGAAATTTTATTTCTTCGGGGTTCCAATGGACATATTTCCTCACCTTCAAAATCCAGTTTGCAGAAAGCGATGCCTCGAGCTTTTGTTAGCACAGATATGCCCTGAACAGACATCCTGAAAGGAAAAAAGACTCACAAAGGCACATTATCCTATAAAAGAACCGCTGAAGCCAGTGTGAGTTATTCCATTTTCTTTCAGTAAAGAATTTGAGAACAGAGACATGTATTCTCACTGGCATTAGTCAGGCACCTCAAACAAAAACTTCAGGCAGAAGAAACTTTGTCATTTCCCCACTTTGTGATATTTTGTCCTTTCTTTCTATGGAGTCAAGTCATGCCCAAGAAAAAAAAAAAAAGAATTACATTATAGTAACTGGTCTGATACAGTCTAACAGGGTAAAGATACCTCACATTTGTTTTTATCTTAACTGATCTCTTTAGACTAAAGGGATATCATACCTGTATTTTTGAGATAATTCACTTTGAGACTCAGGAATTTTGAAAAGAATGTTAGAGTATATGAGCACAAACTAACATTCCTGCTAAGTTTTATTACAAATCCTGTCCTTTCATGTTTTCATAACTTCCGTATAAAATGCATTCTGATATAATGGTTTAATAATGTTGTATTGAAGATCTTTCCTAGACCAATTTTATTAATATTTTTTTTATGGTGAAGCAAATCATTAGGCTTGCTGTACCTGTGGAGGTGTAATAAATATTCACTAGCATTTAAAACAGTTTGGATCCAGTTAAAACGGATCTTTATTATAAGCATAATTCTCTTCCATTCACATCTTGACAGTCATCAAGATTACAAAGTGAATTTGTACGATAAAAGTCTTACTAGTTGAAATACCTATTAAATTTTATATATACATAAAATAAATACATATTTTAACAAGACTTCATGTCCTGGCACTGGTGCTGCTGAGGCACATGACTCCAAGTCGAGGCAGGGAGTGCTGCCAAAGCACAGCCCTACTGTGAAATTTAAGAATGCAACTTGTCATGGGGTGCAGCTTCTGGCAAAGCCTGGAAATACCAGTTCTCGCCAATAGTTCACGCTATGAAAGAGGAAAACAAATAATACATTTTTAAGGGATATTGCCAAGGCTGGGAAAAGTAATGTGTAATGCCAGAAAGGCCTAATTCCCATTGATTCTATTTTACACTAATGTGCTAGGCACTTCTTTGCAGGGTAGGGGCTTCCTTAAATTTCAGGGCTAGCGTAAAGTGATTGTATTGCAAATTAAAAGTAAGGCACTAGTGTTATACAGTACTGCCATAAGGTACACTTTCTTACTAACAGTAAATTTAGGAGACAGCTGGGCAAGCTTTGCAGTTGCTGCCTGAAAAGGAGTGACAATACGGCCCTCAATCTAGGCACGCTGCTGTTTCTGGAGAATGAATGGAAAGGGGAAGAAGAAGAAAGGAAGCTGCAGTTAACAAACAGCATAATAAAAGCTGGCTGCATACCTTAGCAACTGAAGCTACCCTAGAAGATGCTTTTTAGGATTAGAAGTGTGTGATTTGTCTATGCATTGATTCATGTATGAAAAATTCTGGGGAGAGAGCACATCATTTAAAACCTTGTGTCTTTTATTCACAAAGCCTCCAAGTCAATCATCTAGAAAATACAATCTCAGGATTTTTATTTGTTCTTTTTTGGGAACTCACTGTTTTCCAGTAAGAGAACAGATCTAGTTTCTATACTGCTTCTTCACGATAACACTTCAATGAAGTGTTCAGAGGTGAAAAAGAACCTGCTTTTTGAGTTTAATAAAAAGATACATTACTTGATGAGTAGGATTAAAATTGGTAGAGCCTTTGAAAATAGTTTGACAAAGAAAATACTTCCTTAGTTTGTTTTGAAAAGTGCATTTTGTTTCATTGCAAATCTGAAAGAGGCAGAATGAAATGGGAAACTGCAATTCCAGAAAAAGAAATCAATTTTCATATGAAAACATGAACAGTAAAAGACCACATTTTGCTTCACTTTCCTGGATACCTATCACTCAAGGGTTTTTTGTTAGTTTCTCTTTTTCAGTACAGCCTTCTGTGTGCTTGAAAAGCAGAAAGTTTTATAGTGGGGCATTTGACAGATGTGAAGGATTTCTTGCTTCCTACGCTGTTTATAAACAATATTGTATCAAAATTTGTTTTGCCAAGGGCAAGCATTACCTCTGGAAAGAATTCAGTTTTCATGAGGAAGAAAGTAGTATTTCAGGAACTATCTACAGAATTTCCATTATTCGAAGGTACATTACACAGATCTCCAAGGTTACATCCTCTCCAAGGCACATTACTGAATATGTGTAAGGTTTCCATTTTCCTGACAGGAACAATTACAAATGCCATGCAAGAATAATTTCATACAGAAGCACCAGAAATACTCTTGGGTAGCAGTTAAAAATGCTTATGCTAATGCTACAGTTGCAAAACAAAAATACTAACTAGTAAACAGATAGATATTTATAGTCACCTTAAAACCTAATTATATGATTTTAAAATAAGGCACTAAATAGGTAAAATTTGACATGGTAATAGTTACCTTCAAGGTTCTAGCATACCTTGAAATTGTTCATTTGGATACCAGAACTCTTCATCCTGTATCTGTAACACTAGAAAGAACTGCTAAGTGTCCTGTTAAGATTGGCACACATCACACTAGCACTTCTTATGAAAAAACAAAAGCCTGTGGTAAAGAGAAGCTTGTTTTGATCCTCCAACAGCTGCAAAGCTGTAGAGTCAATGCAAGTTCACCATATAGGATTGGATTCCTCTTTTGTTTTGTTTTTTTTTTTTCTGACTCGGTATTTGGTTTGTAATCCTTAACAAAGTGATAGTACATGCAGAATGCTCAAGTGCCATCTTTTATAGGAATATTCAAAAATATATTTTAAAATATATTTTTAAGTACAGCAGTATGAATAAAACACACTGTTTTCAACAATCGTTTTGACCAGAGGATATGCTAACATCATGGATTCATTTTTAATTTTACTTTGGACAGCTCCAGGGTATTTTGGCGCTATTTTCACCTTTTTTTTCCCCTCAGCTGCTGTTTCTGTAGAGTGAGGGATAACCAAGCAGAACACTTCTTTAATAAAGCACAGAACTAGAGCAGGGAAGATATATAAGTGCGTGCTAACATAACTTATCTGAGCCAGACTGTGTTTGCATTGGAAGTTACCGCTATTTGAAAGTATGTTGGAAAAAAGGTGCACTCAGAGTTGATAAAGGTCTTCCAGTATGTGATCTTAAGACAAAGTTAATGGAAGAGCTTCTATTTGTTTCACTGGACTTTAGTCCATTTTCCATCATGCTCTCTGGATTTGGTATTCTTTCAGGTTAACCTCGCAATAGTATGTCCGCCTTCCCCATTCCCCCTACTTGGTGCAAAAATTTTCCCGTGAAAAACACTCTCTCATCAAAACAGTACTGGTTTTTAGAAGCAGCACAATATACCAGCAACAAAGTCAACAGGAAGCCTCCTCAGATTCAGAATGGAGTTGGTGATTCATACAGGGGAGAGAAACGTAACTCCACTATAGCTGGAAAGTGAGAGATCTCGTTTCAGCTCTAACTTCTGCCTGACTCTGGAGAGGGCCTGGAAGCTACATGGTTTAAGTGACCTCTTTAGCTAATGGCTACTGTGGGCGATGCTGGAGTATGCAAATTCTTGCCAAATGCAAAACAACACTGAGTTTTCAAAACAGAGCTGTTCTTTCCTCTGCATTGTGCTCAGCAGATGCCTTCAACTCCATCAGCTTAAAATTAGGCAGATCTTTAACCACCTGAGAAGGTAACTGCATACTCCTTCCATGTTTCAAGCTTATTTATGCTTCGGCATTTCAGGAGAACTATTGCAAATGCTGCTTTCTTGTAGTACAAATGTTTCATAACGCTGGACATGGTCCCCCTTCCAGCCACAGTAACAACAGTATCCCTTAGCCAAGTATTACTGAAGAGTGACTTTTTGGGCAGAGGGAGAAGTAAACCCTTCTGGATATGGACATGTTTTCCTTTTTTGTCATTATCTATCTCTTCTCTAGCCACTCTTCTCCCTTATTCATCTCCAGACAAGAGTGTAGGGTGCTTATGTTTTCAAAGTGTTCTTCATTTTTGGGTTCTTTACTCTTTTGTGAAGCAGCTTATGTGTGAAACCTCCCACACATTAACTATACAAGTTTCTGAAATACAATGCAGTATTTCTCAAACGTTGTATTAAAATCATAGCACCATTCAGAAGGGCATAATAGTAACACTGCTATCTCAGGGTAATAAACCAGTGTCAGTTTTATTTTGTTAAGAAATCAACATTCTGCAATAAAGCGTTTAGTAGACTGTGAATCAGCCACTGTGAAGTTAAAGCCAGCAGCTCTCTTGAGCTGCAGCATTTCTTAGCTACTTAAAGTCTCTTCTGGAGCCATTTTTAAACCTCAAAATATTTTCTTCTTGCGTTATTTTACACACCAATATGTATTAGTTTCCATGTTTAAATATTAGCAATATAACCTTTATACACATTTAAATGTATAAGGTATTAACAAACCCATTTCAAAAGGGACTGCAACCCAATTCTAATATAAAGAGAAGTCATGTAAATACAGAATCATGGAAACCTATGGAGGTAAGGAAGACACCTGTCAAGTGCTTCAGTCCAACCTCCTGCTCAAAGCAGGTCCATTAGCAACAGGTTGCTCAGGGCTGTGCCTGGTAAAGTTTTGGATATCTCCAAGGATAGAGGCTCCACAGCCTGAGCAAATTGTGCCAGTGTTTGAGCACCTCCTGGTGATTTTTTCCCCCATCCTTTCATTACTGGAGTTTCCTGTGTTTTGACTTAGGTACAATGCCTCTCACCCTACTGCTGTGCACTTCAAAGAATTGTCTGGCTCTGTGGTGTATCTACCAGTCAGGCAATTGTAGACAGCAATAAGGTCTCCCATGATCTTCCACTTCTTTAGCCTGAACAGACCGCTGTCCCAGCATCTTCTTATACATCCTGTACTGCAGCCCCCTGCCCATCTTGTATGCCTCTGCTAGTTTCCCTCCACTGTCTATGTCCTCCTGCACTGAAAACCTAAACCTGGGCATAGCACTCCAAACGTGGTCTCACAAGTTCCTAGTAGAGGGGAAGGATCACTTTCCTGGACATTTTGGCTACACTCTTACCAACACAGCCCACTTCCCAGCTGACCACATTCTCTGCAAGGGCATACTGCTGTCTCACGTTCAACTTGTCCACCACGACCCAAGTCTTGTTATGCAGTTGCTTCTCAGACAGTCAGCACCCAGTCTGTACTGCTACACAGTGTTATTCCTTCTCAGGGGCAGGACTCCACATTTGTTTGAAGTTCATGAGGCTTCACTGACTCATGTCATAGGCCTGCTGAAGTCCCTCTGAATAGCATCCCTGCTCTACAGAGCATCAGCCATTTCTCCCAGATTGCTACTACCCACGAACTTGCCCAGAGTACTCTGTCCCATCGTTCAGGTCATTAATAGAAAAGTTAAACTGAATTGGCACCAATATCAAACCCCAAAGGACAACACTAGTATCAGGCTGCCAGCTGCTGGCCATTGCTCTTTGAGGCCAACAGCCAAGACAATTTTAGTATATATCTCACAAATTTGGATGTGCAGTTGGACATTACACCAAAAGCTTTACTAAAGCCAAGATAAACTTTTGTTGTCCTCCTTTTGGCTACAAAGTCAGGCATCTTACAGAAAATAATCGGGTCAGCTAGGTACGATTTTCCCTCGGAAAATTCACCTGCTTGTTTCCAAACGTTCACTGTCTTTCATGTGCTTGAAATTCTTTGAGGAGGATTTGTTCATTAGCATTCCCACAAACTGAGGTAAGCTGACTGGCCTGTAATTCCCTATATTCTCCTTCTTGCCCATCTTATGAAGGCACAAAGGTTAGGCACCTAGTCACAGATGAGTTAAAATTTACTGAGGAAAGAACAGTCAGGGAAAGGAATAGACAGTGAAACTTAAGATACCCACACAGTCGTATCTCTTTTCCCTCTAATTCACTATCTAAATAAAGTGCTTTAATGAGCCTTTCTTCACTCTCCCTCCTCTAGCTCTTGCAGAATTGTAGCTACAAGGTATTTTCCAGTCTCACAAGAATGAGTGCTGACTGAAAAAGCTTCTGCAGATAAAACAGTCTGTTTTCAGGAAAAGCACCACTCGGATAATAAATCTCCTCGAACTTTCTCACTACAAGAAAGATGTTGCTCACTACAAAAAAGCCATTGAGGTGCTGGAGCGGGTCCAGAGAAGGATAATGAAGCTGGTGAGGGGTCTGGAGCACGAGTCTTATGAGGAGAGGCTGAGGGAGCCTGGAGAAAAGGAGGCTGAGGGGAGACCTTCTCACTCTCTACAACTGCCTGAATGGAGGGTGTAGAGAGGTGGGAGTCGGTCTCTTCTCCCAAATCACAGGCGATGGGACAAGAGGAAATGGCCTCAAGTTGTGCTAGGGGAGGTTTAGATTGGATTTTAGGAAAAATTCTTATGCTGAAAGGGTTACTAAGCATTGGAACAAGCTGCCCAGGGAAGTGGCACCATCCCTGGAGGTATTTAAATGGCAGGTAGACATAGTGCTTAGAGACATGGTTTGATGATGTTTTTTGTCAGTGTTAGGCTGATGGTAGGACGAGATGATCTGAGAGGTCCCTTCCAACCTAGACAATTGTATGAATCTATGATTCTAACCATCTGTTTTTTCCACAGACAGAGTGAGATCCTTCACCTTTTAAAAGTCTTTTCTGTGTGTACTTTTTTGATGGTACTCCACCTCCACTCATCTAGACAGGAGCATGCAACTTAACCATTTTAGAACTGCATTTCTGGCCGATAGCCCCAATTATCTGCGTTGAGAAGAGGCCTAGTTTAATTTGATACACATAAATCCATTTACTGTAGGGATTTTTGAAGGGGAAGCTAATTGAAATAATTCAAACATTACCTTCAAATCTTTATTTCTCCATCTACAGTTGCAAAACACAGAGAAAAAAGGATTAAAAAAAAATCAATAAAGATTGATAACTATACATTGACCTAACCTTTAATCCCCCTTCACACAGCTGCCCGCTTAGCTGCCTACCTACATTAGAGGAAGCAGACTGATCTGTTGTTATTTATGCAAGACTTGAATTTCTGTGAATATCCAGTGCCAGTGTATAGGCAGCCGCTTCCCAGTGAACTCCCTCTTGTTTCAAGTTTTGGAAACTAATAGTTTAATATCTTCTTTATTTTTTCCCAAGAATAAGCTTGGTATGAATAAACCATTCTAACCTACACTGAACCAAATAGATATCTCCATTTCAAATAGAAAGCCTTTTGAGTCTGTCTTTCTCAGGAGCATTACCTATGCTCTTATTTAGGTTCTTTTTCACTTTCTATGATTTAATGCTATTCATTCAAGCAGGATACTACCACAGAGGATTTGAACTGTATGTACAGGAACAATTACCTCCTGCTTTCTCCACAAAGAGACAGCTGACTGGGTGTCACAGTTTGGTTACAGAGCTTTGACATCCAAATGGAATTTTTTATACTAATTAAGTAGTTGGAATAAATTACATTTCAGATAATAGCTACTCATTGTCATTACATGTAGCCAAAAAGAGACACTCCTGTGCTAGACAAAAGCTTCTAAAGTCTGTCTCACTTGTGAATTTGGGATTTCCATATACTTCTAGTCACTGAGCATAGCAGGTAATCCACTGATGTTCATCAGATACTGACAGAGCTTTTGAACAGCTCACAAGTTGCAACAATATGATCCGTGAATCTTCCATGAAAGGAAGAAAAAAGCCATCAGCAAAAATCCATTTATTAAATGCCTATAGGTGTTCCCATAGTGCTGTGCCTGAGATGGTGTTTCAGAAAATTCTGCTGTTTTCACTCATGCCCTGAAGGATTGTTTTGATGACCCTGTCAGGGATATTAATCATGTATGGAGGAAGGATCTACTGTGGTTGCAGTAAATAATTCCTCTTCTTCCTTTATTTTGAGTGTTTTGTCAAAATGTATCACATCAGCTCAGTGCTGAAAACACAGCAAGCCTCAATGGAGAAGTATTGTATTATTAAATGCAACATATTTCTTCCAAACCAGTGATTTTTCATTGATAAATGAGTTATCTTATGCTTTAACTAGCCACTCATAAGCATTTCGAAGAGGACTCTTATAGGTAAACGTATTTTAGGCCCAAAATTTTTCTTCCGTGTGTACATTCAAGAATCCATTGTGAATCATGGCTTGAGGGTGCCTGAAGTTTGTTGCTGCCCTCAGCATTTAGAAATGCAGTATGCCTTCTCTGACTAGGAGATGATCTCATGCATTTCTGGAACAGGATGGTCATTTTTGTTTTGGATATCTTGCATTAAATCCCAGGTACATGGAGATTTTCTTTAATAAAATAAACCCTCTTTGTTCCAGAAAGGCAGAAAACAAATCAATGACATTTTGTTTAGTGTTTGTTTTTTTAAAAAAATAGCCTAAAGTTTCCTAAACCTTTCAGAACCATCTCAGCTTAGAATCTGTAATGCTTTGGGACTTTGCTATATCCTCCCAAATTTGATACCTTTAACCTTGATTCTTCCAAGTAGGGGATTAAGACCTATTTCTAATGAAAATTCAGCTCCTGTTCAGATAAATACTAGCTCTTTTTTTCCTCATTAAATGGGGAAAAGATTGCAGAAAATATCACATACTACTTTGGCCAGGTACATGACTCTCTCAGTCCCAAAAAGCTAATAAAAGTCTAGAATCAGCAAAATGGTGTGCTCCAATATCTGCTATTTAGAAAAGGTTAGAACTTCTCTCTTAGAATGTGTTTAAGTAACATTTAAGCTTCAGTATTAACTTTCTAGAAGTTATATGAGCATTATTTTTTCATTAGTGTGAGCAAATGTTTGATGTCTGCCCTGCTTTTGGATATTAAAAATCATCTTGATGAACAATATCTTTCTTCCTATCTTAAATCACAGCTGCTCATTTCCTGAAACTTGGTCCTACAGGAGTCAGATGTTGCAATAACCAGAGTTCCTCTTTTCCTGGAAGGTTTGCAGGCCACGGTAAGATACCAGACAAATGTGTCATCTATTTCTAGCTCTCTTTACACTCACAAGTCATACATAACTTAGACCCTAATCATACTTCAGTGATAAATCTTGAGAACAACTCTTTCTTGAATGTGCTAATCAATTGCAAGAGCATTCAGCATTCACTTTAATATCATCCTTCTGAAAGGAACAGGAGAAGTCTCAAGCAAAAAGGAGTTCACAGTTTGCACTGGAGTCACATTTTGAAAAAATTAATGATTTCATCTTTTTAGATAAAAGCTTTGACTTGAGAGTTCGAATGCAGAAAACAATACAAAAGTACCAGTCAACAAGATGATCCAAACCAGACCAATTTGACTAAGATTTTACTTACACAGCATGTCCAAAGACATTATCTAGCAATGGGGTCTCAAGTAGGTATTTCATTTGTGGACAGAGTTATTCTGACCCCCAACTATAACATCTGACCAACAGTCACATCTTTCACCTGCATCTTGCCCCAGGCCTAACAGCTTTCTTCATAGATACATGGCTTGCAAAGCCAGCCAGACACACATCGACCAAACATCAAAGCACATATCCACCAGGATCACATAGAAGCAGGAACTTGCATTCTATAGAGGTTTTAAAGTAACATTTAGAATCCTTCTTGACTCAGTGTTTTACAGTAAAAGAACTATCGCACAGATTTCGGTGTCCTGGCTGTGAAAGAAAGCAGCCCTGTTTTCCATAAGCCCTTCAGACTGTGTTATGAAGCATGTTTATTTAATCTGTAGTGAACCTTAATTGGTGTTCTGCATAGCCATGACATACCATACTGCACTGTTAGACAATTACAGCATGCTTATTTTTTTTAAATTAGCAGCTTGTCTGTTGCAGATGAGCATGTACATAATCATAGTGGAAAAAAAAAAAGAAAAACAAAAAAAAAACCCAAACCACTAACCAAAAAACCACAACCCTGAAAGTCATAAAAAGCGGTGCAGTTAAAAGCTACAGTTAAGAACTTAAACTTAATTTTCAATGTCATATTTTGGGGGGGGACACATTTTTGATCAGGATTAGGAGACATAAGACATTCTGTTTCCCTCCATGAAATGCCACAGAAGAGGGTCATGAACAAATCCCCAAATTATATCACTTCATGGTGACGCTAAAGTTCTCAGTCCAGTAGGACGTCTGGCATGGTATGACACAAAAACCTTAGTTCTACAAGGTGACTTCTACAGGGGCACCATTCAGACTTCTGCACAGGTAAGCCTTACAGTGTCAGGAAAAGAGGAACTAGATAAAAAAAAAGCCACTGGAAATAAATGTAGCTTGAGACCTGTTAAGGACTAGTCATGAAAGTGTTATAAATGAGTCACAGCCCGGTGACAAGGGAGTGAACTTTTCCTTGTAGTGGACATGGCTATGCAGACATTTCAAAGTCTTTAACCCATTATTAAAGTGGTTATTCAGTTTTTGCACAGAACTTGTCACTGCACCATGGAATTTCCTGAACTGCCTTGCTTTTCACTTGGGAAATACAGCGATGACTTCGCGTAAGTATCAATGTGGGAAAGCTGAAAATATTTCTCACCTTTCCTTCCCTCCTTCCTTTCCAACCTAGCAATCACAATACACAAAACGATAGAAACATCTGGTACATATCAACAACAACTGCTGGCTTCACAACAATATATTTGTAAGAAAGGTAGTCAGAGACATCTGCTCTGCCATGCTGTCTGCTCAAATGATCTGCCAGCCTGAGGTGTTCTTTCCAGAGCTAGTGTTTTTAACACTTTAGAAGTATGTGGACCTCTGCTTCATGCAAGTGTTGCACATTGGCTAGCAAACAAAAGAAGGGATTTAAATACTTGTACTTTGGAAAAATAGGAGAAAAGGGCACAAGCAGGTTTCCAAAACAAAGTCCTTACAGGCCTCTTAAGGAGGCTAAAGTGGCAGAGGGAGGGGATCTTATACTATCTGGCATCGATTAACCCATATAAATACATATTTGTGCTACAATCTCACAATTCATTTCATTCTTATAGACCTCAGAGGACATTTTTTTTAACAGTGTGATTTCCCAACTGGCAATCCTTCTTCTTTAGAAGAGAAACTATAACATTCCCTTTGACTTCCATCTTCATCTCCACTTATAAGAAAAGTGTATTCTATACCAGGAGTGGCACCATTTCAGTGGTGAGAAACTGGTGTTCGCAAGAAAAGAATCAGATTCTTACCCATTGAAGAGTGCGGTTGTGACAAACTTCGAGGCACTTGAACACTTCCGACACTGTTTCTCTAAATTTCATCAGAATTTCTGAAAAGCAGAGTTAAGACTAATGACTCAAATGTATAAAACTAATTTCCCTTCAGGAAAACCCTTTTTAAAAAATAACAACAAAAAAAACCACAATAAAAAAAGAAGCTAAAAAAATCACTACATAGATTTCCAGGTACAAATTCTGTTAAGAGAAGTCCTAACTGTACCTATAGTACAGTTATTCCTTAAAAATCTGTGGTGGGTTGACCTTGGCCAGCTGCTGGACTCTCACCCAGCCACTGTCTTATTCCACCTCCTCATCACAATCAGGTCTAGGGGAAATAAGTTGAAAAGGCTTGAGGGTTGAGATAAAGACAGGGAGATTGCTTACCAATTACCTTAATGGGCAAAACAGACTTGGCTTGGGGAGAATTAACTTAATTAATTGCCAATTAAACTACACTTGGGTAGTGAGAAACAAGAACAAACTAACACACCTTTCTCCTAACACTCTTCATCCCATTGTCCCAAAGTGTGGTCATTTTCTCGGTGTGCAAGATGCCAATATACACACAGAGCAGAGGTTTTTGTTTAAACCATTTCTGCATAGATGGGTTCTAGGTGGTAATCCACAAAGCTAGCACACCGGCCATCAGACTCTGCAGAATATCTATATGGTTCAAAACAGAGAAATACAAACTTATCATTATTGGTTAGTACCTTATTTTAACAATTTCTATTGGTTAGTACAGTCCCTCGCTTTCATTTAAAGCTAAAACATCCTTTAATTGATGTGCCCATGCTCCAGTACAGTGTGTGTGTGGAGGGTAGTTCAGTTTCTAATTAGTTGGTGACCACAATCTCCCACTGCCACCTTTATATTTCCCTTTGTTGCTTTTAGCAGTTGTCTGGTTCTCATCTGGTTTTCAGTGCATCCTGTGGAGGAGTATTCTCTTGTTATCAGCTTTCTGTTCCTCTCCAAGGTTACATTAATTAGCAAGGCATGCATTGTTTATATACACTGTCCTGTTTCAAAAGGCCTCGTAACTTTTTTACAGCTCTTTGCTTTTGCTCAGTGAAAGATCCCAGTTTCTAAAGTACATCAATCCCAGGCTCAACTTCATTCCTAAGTCCTCTTTCTCCTCCCCAACCAAGCATGGCAAGGGAATGGATGTTGTGGTCGGTCCATAACAGCCCCTCTCTGCTACTCTCTCCTCCTCACACTTTCCCCTGCTCCAGTATGGATCTTTCCCTTGGGTTGCACCTTCCTTCAGGATAAACTCCCTCCAGTACGTGTCCTCTGTGTGCTGCAGTGAGGGCACCTGCTCCACCAACAGTCTCTCCATCGGATGAAGTGCAATTCCTGCTCCTGTAGCACCTCTCCCCTGGGTACCGCAGGACTGTTTCTCATGCTTTTCTTTCCCCTCACTGCCTAGGCAGCATTTTGCCCTTCTTAAATACAATATTTGCAAGGTGGTGCCACCAGCATCATTGTGGCAGCTGTGGTGGGGCTGCAGCCTCCATCTCCTCTCAGAAGCCTCTGCACCCTCACACCCGCCCCCAGTGCAGACACCTCACAAAGTACACCCAGTGCAAAACACTTAATTTCAGGCTTAGGTTACTGGACTTAAGCAAAACCATTTTGTTGTGGAAGTCCCACTGAATGAACTCTTTTCCCACCTTAGATGCACTATATGAATCACCCGTGCAATTACCATTATTTAAATTGTTTTATAGGTTTACACTAAATAGATTTTTAAGTCTGTTTTCCCTAATCCCTTCCCTCCCACATCCATAATAATCAGTGTAAGATTTCAAAATAATCATAACATTCTTGCTTCTCTCAAATATGAAATATTGCTGGTATGTGGTCTCCAGTTAAACTTGATGTTTTTCTGAGAAAGTCCCTTGCATAGAGGCATTCAGACACAAGCAGAAAAAGAAACCCAGAGAGAGTACTACTGCAAGGCTTTTTCAAGCTGTTAGGAATAAGCTAACACTAGCTAATTTTAGCTTTGGGGGTCAGATTCATTTGTGCTGTCTGGTTTCTTTCTTTCTTTGTTTTGCTGCATTGTGCCAGATGGGCAGGGAACAGACTGAACATACTGGATTTACAACTGCCGTGCATCATCAGGGTAGCTCCAAGCAGTGGAAGCTTGTGATTCACTGCTGCCTGAGACAATCCCTGGCTCACATTTTCCCCTCCTTCATGCTGTTGCCCAGTATGAGTTCACACATATCCCCTTCCGTCTCTCCCCTTCATTTAACAAACTCAGCTGATGTGTATTCGGCTGCATCCAGGACATAAAAATAAGAAAAAAAACAGAAGGCACTTGAAGGATGGAGATATGCTGGGAAATGCCCAAAGAGAAAATATCTTATATTTCCACTCTAATTTGTCAGTATTTCCCACATGGAGAAATATGCATCCTGCCACATGTGTTCCATTGTCATGGAAAGACCAAAGAAATTTGAAGGCTTTGCTTGCCACTAAAGTAATCAGGATAAATTTTGTCGTGTCATGAAAAACATCCTCACCAACCCAGTGTTAACATTAGGTGCTTGTCCTCAGCTTTGCCTTAGCCACATTGCGGGTAATTTTGTGTCCAGCCATCTGTTTTGCTGATCCTGACCCTCAGATTTGACTTCCCGACTCTACCTCAGTCCTACCCCATCACTGTGGGCTTCCTTAAAAGACCACCAGGTAGTGGCTGACCCTGGTTGATGCAGCAGACCTGTTCGCTCACCTCACTCAGATGCTGCAGGACTGTGTCCTTTATGGACAAGAGCACAGCCAGCCTGGCTAGCATCCTTGGCTTCTTTTGCTTCACACAGCTTCTAGCTCTTACTGTTCTTGCATTTCTTGAAATCAAGCGGCTGCAACCTCACATTATGGGTATCAAGGTCTTATCTTCACTTTAAAAGCGGGGAGCGGGTACTGAGAGACACTTATTCCCTATTGGAGCCCCCAGTATTAGCTATGCTGGCAAAGTTTCCCATCAGAAGCATCTTTAAAATTTATTTTCTGATTCTGCTTAAGGCATTGGAGAAAAAAAAAAAAAGAAGCTCTGGTTCTGTGAAAATAGTACCTGTGTGGTAGCATTCATTGACATGCTAACATCACTGTAACAGGATAGTCTCATTAAAATTATTTTCTCCATGTAAATAAACCCTGTGGTAGCATCATGAAATCTGTGACAGTGTTTTGCATATGACAGGCTGATGTGGATTTTGCAGCTATTTTTATATAAAAGAAAAAAAGAAAAAGAGAATCTTTGCAGCAAACATACTCATTGGAAGCAATTGATAAAGCCATGGAAATAAAGCAAAAGCAGAAAATTCCGCAAGGAGACACTTGACAAGAATCCAGCTACTGCCCAAAGGAAGAATAGGGGACTAGAGAGGAAAGTGCTTTTATGCGAGTTGAGCAAACACAGATGTAATACACATAGTAAAGACTAGAAAAGGAAGGATGCTTATAAGCTTAGAGAGTTTATGAGATTTTGTTTGGGTTTGGTTTTTCTTTTTTTTTATTTCACAGTTGCTGTCTCTCTCATATCTTCTGGTGTTAGGGCCACAAACATTTTTTAAAAATCAGATAAGATAGTAAGGAGAGAGACACCTGAGGAATACAGCTTTCTCTTCTCTGTACTCAAAAAGAGATTGCAAGCTCCCTCCAACTGCAAGCATCAGTCATGGCTCCAGATAAGAAAACAACATCTCCCACCTCCCATGCATCCTGATTGTGCACTTCCCAACTATGTTCTTTTCTGCATGATTTTTATTTTGTCACACGTTCTTGAAGATAGGCAAGTATGTACCACTCTGGACACAGCACAAAAATTGTTAGGGATACATATTGTCTGCACGATTTCAGCACTTAAAAGTCTGCTTGCTGGCGTGTTCAATAACATGTGTCTACGAATAAGGTGGGAAGCCAGGCTTTGTTTCAGTTTAGGCACCTCTGCCTGGCCAGTGCTGCAATAAATGCCCCTCAGCAAGTCTCCATGGCAGGCACAAGCACTTACAGGTAGAGATAAATTATCACTGAAAGCATTTAAAAGCAAACAAAAATATTTTGGCATTGTATCAAATTTTTGTTCATTTCCCATAGGGGTTGCTTGCCAACTCGGCATATTCCAGAAACAATTTTGCCTTGTTTGCCCACACTGCTGAGGTAGATGCTGTAGCACACACAGACGTGTTCCAGCTTCCTTCCACCTCCATAAGGCACAGGCATAGAGCAGTGCCACCACAGCTGCCAGCAGCTCCATGCAATCTAGCAGCTTTTTCATTTATTCAGCTCCTTTACTAGGCTTTGTGTGTGTGTGTGTGTGGAGCAGCACAGCTGAAAATCAAGCTCTAGCTCAGGCAGGGGTACACAAGCTTCTGTCAGCAAGCTAAGCTTGAAGAAGAAAGATTAAAAATTTTCCCCAACCACAGAAAAAAAATTAAATACTTTGCCAGTCTTCCTTTCACATAGGCCTTGTTTCAAAGTGACTTGGAGACCACCCTGTTTTACTGCAGTTGCAATACTTAAGTTGCTCATGTAACAAGAAGTAACAAAGACTATATCTACTTACCTTTTTTTTTCCTGTGTATTTAAAAACATAAATCTTCACATAAGCCTCAAATCCTCTAGTATGCTAGTATCCACTATAAGCAAAGCTTTTCATCCCAGTCTAAACATTGTTTTTGGATACATACTTTGCTGAACAGCTGCCAAGTGCTCACTTAATATAAATTGTCTCAGCAACACTAAAGCCATATACTGAAGGATTGACTCCTGGTATATGAAGGTGAGTGCAAACACGTATCTACAGGTAATACAGTTTAGTTTAATAGAGCCCAGGCTGTATATAAGAGTTCCATAAACAGAGCAAACACTTCACTAAAACAAAAAGTCAATATACATTGCTTTTCTAAGGCAGGTACTTAAATGAAGAAGCTCTACCCCATTCCTCAAAGTCAGTGATCCATCCTGCTTACAGTTTAACTTGCTAGGAAGCAGATGGCAAATACACAGATTGCAGAAAAACTCAGGAAGTTTGTAACCTGCTCTGCTGGAGAACACCAACACACAAGATTTCACAACCCCTTAGAAAAAAAAAAAAACAAACAAACCACAAGGCTCTGTTTTTTCACCTCTTGGAAGTTCCATATGAGTCCATCTGTATTGATAGATAATATTGCTTGAACTCTTGTGCTGCGCCTCTTCCATAATATCACTGGAAGAACTTGTATCCGGGGCTGGATTAAGCCTACATTTGTTAAAGGGATGTCTTTTGCTGTGAAAGGGATTAAGTCGATTATATTAACTGCCAGCTGTTGCAATTAGAAGATTTCAGAAACTAATGACAGCTGTGAATAGCTTCACAGGCTGTGAATTACGTCCTTTTCCTTAACACATTAAAGGTGCCAGCCCCTTCCTAGGACTGTGTATTAGATAGAATGAATTAATTGTTGCACAAAAATGACAGCAGGACAAGGCCCATAAAATTCAGTACATACCACAAACAAACTCAAGAGAACAGATAAAAACCCAGAGCAACTAATTATTCCCCCACTCACAAACAAAAAAAAGACCAACATAAACAGGAAAATAGGAAGGTCATGTTTTATCCATCAAGATTTAACTGCACCATTACTTTGGCCCTTTATGGGCCAAGATAATAATCTCTTCAGGTGCTTGTATCAGGCAGAATCAATCATTAATTTATAATATGTACTTTGTAACCTGGTTCTCTTTTCCTAACTATCAGTTACCTCAGTTACTTCACAATGTTAAATCCATAAGTATTATATGCCGTAGCTTCAGGGTTACAGTAATGTTTTTAGCTATTAATCAAGTTGCCTCATTTCTTGATTTTAGTTGTCTGCCTCCAGTGTGACTATTTGTTTGTTTGGCATTAGGATGTAGGTATTAGAAATCAGCAAGTGACATTGATGCCAGCAGTAATGCCTGGCTCATATTAAACATGCCTACCCAAACACAATAGCCTTCTATTTTTGACATGAGAGAAAGCACCTACTGATATAATTTGGAAACTAAGTAAATATAATGAACTATGGAGACTGTAATTACAAAGAAAAAGCAACAGGATCACAGTTCAGTGGTATGTCAGCAGCCTGCAGGAGTATCTATCCCGCACAAACTGGGAAAGGGCCTTCATTCAGGGCTTTAAATTACAGAGGTAGCCAAACATCTCTGATTACTGCATATACAAAATGCGAGTTCTCACACTGCAGGTGGAAACCTGTGAGAGCTCAGGCAGCTGCTGGGCTTCCCCTGTGTACAGCACATCTTGACTGCTCAGCACTGATGAGTCCACCCAGGAGAAGGCTGTGATGACATTTCTGGCAAGATGCACATGACCTTATTGGTCAAGAATTTGGCTGTCGATGTATCCAGCAATCTGCAAGGGTCTGCTTTTCCAGTCTTCTGACAGCAATGGCCCAAATCTGTAGGAGCCAGGGGCACTCTTCTGTTACTATTTATTATATCTTGAGTCATATGAATGACTGGACTAGGAAACCCCAAAAGCTTCCTGAGCAAGCTCCCCTCTAAGGTCCTTCTGCAGCTCCCCTCTAAGGTCCTTCTGCAGCTCCC
>JAOXJM010000004.1:6123969-6134871 GCA_026413425.1 Tringa solitaria
TTGACCAAGTCTGGGACTAGGATTGGATCCAGCTGCACCCACACTCCTCTCTGAGAAGGAGTTTAGAAAGCAAGGGGGTCCTTTCTGAACCTCGTGGCTCAACAAGAGGGTTTCCCTGACAGTTCTGGTTGATGCTGTATTAACTCCAAAAATTCAGTGAAATTCAGTGAAACTCTGTTAATTCATTGTTTTATATCTGTAAATATATTGCTGCTTCTTTCTTACAAGTGCATCAGTTCATGCTGCTGCACTTAGTTCTCCTCTCTAGAAAGCAATGACTTTGCGCTTTTACTTTTCTCAGAATCCCTTCTAGACAACTACAGGAAAAGTGTAACACACTTTTCAAACTCCTTACTTGACACTTTTTAAAGTACACTTTAAATAAAGGAACACTTCTTCATTCCTAATATGATTTCAAATGGGTGACCAGTAATGAAAGAATACACACACGCACATCTGTGCCTCTTTCAAAGTGACAAATCTGTGTTAAAACCACTGCTATTAGCAATCATTGATCAACAGAGTGTTTCTGCCATGGAAGGGCACGGTAGGCTTGACAAAGTGTCCTTAGGCTGGCACATTTTGTCATGCTTCGTATTAAACTGCAAGGAGACATGATGATAACGTGTAAAGTAATGTCTGTGTGGTACCTTCCTTAGGTCAAGGGATGTCCTTGAAAAATTGATGTATCTATTTAAAGAAATCTCAGTAGCTCACAAATCTGTCCTGTTGAGATAAGACATCGTCACTGAATAGAGTCTAACCTATACATTATATAGTCTATGAAACATGAATTGAACACAAATATAGACCTAATTCTGCCCTTCTGTGCAATTCCCAGGCTAAATGCAGTTTAACTCTCCAGCTTGTAAAGGACAGTAATAACTTTAATATATCAACATATTACTTCGAGGACTGAATAGACAGACATTGCTGGACTTTATAAATACTGCAGGTTTTGAGAGGCACATAAGCTTATGGTAAAAAGCTACAAAGATTTGATTTATTACTTGTGTGTGCACCAGAATTGTAGGATTGCTGAAAGCCATATTTTCAAAAACTCAGCAGCTTCCCTGAGCAGTGCAACATTCCTGTAAAAATTTCCCAGTACGCAGCAGTTCCTATGGTGACCTAAAAGGGCTACATTCAACTTAAATAATTTGCAGAGCTGTTTTTTTTATCTTCCACAGAGGGTGTGAGAACTTAATGAAGCTGCTTCTACAGCTCAGGCTGCACAACTTTTCTGTGGATTTTCTGGAGTCTAATAGGGGCTGAGGTTACATGCTACCTTTTGCTCGCAAAGGTCTCTCACTTTTGTCACTGACTTTCCTGAGACTTACAGAAATTCAGTATTTTAGGGTCTGTACCCTGCTGTTGGGTTTGTTTGCACTTGACCTTAGGGTCTGAATTTGACGCTCTCTCCCAGTACTGTACCGGGAACTGCGTGCTTTTGTGGCCGTGCAGAGCATGATCATAGGTCTTGCTTTCTTGAGTTAAAAAACCCCTCTTATTGGTGTTGTAAAGAACACTGTAAGGCCCCTGTGGGCACCCCCAGAAGCATGCAGAGTCTTTTCCTTTTCAAAACAGTCTTTCAGAGTAACCAACCTTTCTTACTGATACCAGTCCTTTAAAAATAAATCAATACGTGAAACTTCTTGAAATGAGAAGTGTCGGTTCTTTCTGGTTGAACAAGAAAGTTGTTGGGTGATTTCGAATTACTTAACAGCAATACGTTCAGACGCTCATTTCTCTTATTCAAGATGAGCAAACAGATTTTCAGTAACTTGTCATAACATCCCAGTCTAATGAGAAGAGAGCAATACCAACTGAATATACAAGAGATAGCTCTATGACCCAATTCACCTGAGTGTGGCATGGAATAGAATTCTTTCCCAGTTGTTTCAAGGAAGACAAAATCATTGAACAAGAAAATATGCATCTCATTTGCTGGAATAGCCCTTTCTTTGAAATGTTGTAAACTTTGGAATATAATAAAACTGTATTTCACTTGAGTGGAAAGCCCTGCAGTAGGGTATGTGAATCAATCCTGTATTTAAATATCATTGCAACTGTAATTAAACAAAGGAGTGTCTGGGAAGAGGCAACATCTGCACTATAGAGAGCATTTTGCACTCTTGAGTACCTTCATTGGAAATTTACTTTTTCTTCATAATGCAGGAGTAACGAGAGCTATAAAAGCATAATTTAACACTACAGTAAAAATAAATTGTAACACATTTATTCTATATCATATTTATTATGAATGTTTCTGCTCAGCAGGGTAGTTAAAAATTAACATACTATAAGTCACTGAGTGGAATTTTAGAAGGCAAGAGGTGAATCTGTCATTTGCCAATAGATCTAAATTTTAGCAGAAACCAGGTGACGTGTCTTTTATCTAGAAAAAAACAAAAAAATGTGAAAGTGCCAAATAACTCCAATTCCTACTGTTGAAGGCTATACAAACTGAGTTTTTCAATGCATACATTGCACTTTTGGCTGATAGTAACTAAGCCATCCAAAGAACTTACTGACATAGTCTTTGTTGTCTAGCCTGAAGTGGATTGAGGATGTTGAACATGATCCATGATCCTAGAGCCCGCAGGGTCAGGGGTGTCAGGATTTCATCTGTAAGCCTTATGGAGATGGAAAAAAATACAGAAACATGGAGGTCTGCAACTTAGGCTGTTAATGATGTGGACAGTAGGCTGCATAGAGGAGAAGTACAACCAATACATTTTTTCTGTTTCATCACCTCTGTATGCTAGTGTTGTCTCAGGAATCAGCTTCTTTTTGGAGGGGATTATGTTTATCTTTTCAGTCAGAAAAACTGTTAACCCAACTGCTGGTTTTCATCCTAGTTTTCCAACTTCTTAATTCTCTACTTCTGTCAACCTGGGCCTTCAGAGAAAAATCTTCAGTCTCTCACATCCATGTCTAAGCCAACAATTTCTTTTGTTTCTTCACTGCAGGTTGTTTCTGTACAGAAAAACAATGTTGTTGTTGTTGTTGTTTCACCTTCTGGAAAATGGAAAACAATTAATAGCCTCAGTAATGCTGCAGCTGAATCTGCATATTCCTTGGGTATTTTCAAGAAGCCTGAATTAATGTCACTAGAGTTCGTCAAGTTTTCTTCTGTGCTTTCAGTGGTGCTCCTCCAGGGTGATATTTTCCCGTAGGTAGGGCGGAGAATGGATTGAGAGCATCCCTGAGGAGAAAGAATTGCAGCTGCTGGTGGATGAGAAGCCCAACATGAGCTGGCAATGTGTACTAGCAGCCCAGAAAGCCACATCCTGGGCTGCACCAAAAGAAGCGTGCCAAGCAGGACAGGGGAGGTGATTCTGCTCCTCTATTCCGCTCTGGTAAGACCCCACCTGGACTGCTGCATCCAGCTCTGGGGCCCCCAACATAAGAAGGTCATGGATCTATTGGAACAGGATCACAGGACTGGAGGACCTCTCCTATGAGGACAGGCTGAGAGAGTTGGGGTTGTTCAGCCTTGAGAAGAGAAGGCTCCGAGGAGACATTATAGCAGCCTTCCAGTACTTAAAGGGGTCTAAAGGAAAGATGAGGAAGGACTCTCTATCAGGGAGTGTAGTGATAGGATAAGGGGTAATGGCTTTAGATTGAAAGAGAAAGATTTAGATTAGGTATTAGGAAGAAATTCTTTACTGTGAGAATGGTGAGTCACTGGAACAGGTTGCCCAGAGAAGTTGTGGGTGCCCCATCCCTGGAGGTGTTCAAGGCCATGTTGGATGGGGCTTTGAGCAACCTGCTCTAGTGGGAGGTGTCCCTGCCCCATGGCAGGGGAGGTGGAACTCGATCATCTTTAAGGTCCTTTCCAATCTGAACCATGATTCTATGTTAATGCTTCAGTGCTGCAGGTAGAAACCCATGAGATACGAAAACTCAGGACCGTAAACAGGGGCAATGATCCTGCATCCCACATGCACGATGGCTCCAGCAGCTGGTGCAAACAGGTGCAGCTGGAGATAGCTCCCGATTTCCAGAGCCACTCCCAGCCCCAGCACCAGCAAGAATTGCTGGACAGAAGTTCCAGGCTCTGCTGGGGAGGCAGCATCTTAGGCCAAAGGCTGGCTGAATGGCCTGGAGAGCTCCCTTCAGCCATCCCTTGGTGTGCCAGGGGAAGAACCTGCTAACTAATGGCGTCCAGACTATGGCTCCTTGATGCCTGCTGAGGCCAACACAGATGAATTCTGTCCCAGAATTACATTAAACGTCCTAATCAATGGGATATTATCTGTGATACTCATGCCTACAGTAAATAAATAAATAAATAATACTTCCGGGTCATTTTTACCACCCAGTGCTGTTCATTCCACTAGAAATGCAAGCTTATGCCAGTTAGATGTTTGCTCATAGCAGAACATCAAAGGGAGTAGTATTTTTATGAAAAAGATTTTGATTTCCCACGATGTAGAACAAAGTTATCTTAAATCACCTTCTACAACTGTCCTTTCAGGAGTATCCTGGAGAAAATATCAATCATTTAAAAGCTAGATTGCTTAGAGCATTTAGTTTTTCCTAATTTCTTCTGAACTCTGGGAAGCAAAAATACTTTAAATTACCTTCTATCTTTCTGTAGTTCCAGGCATATCTTTTGTGCTTTTTTTTCCATCTCTGCTTTTATTCATGAGTTGTCACTAAAGTAAGAAAGAAAGTAGAAAACACAGCAAAACAAAACAACAGATAGCTCAGAGAGCTTGACAGTAGGTTTTGCCCTAAGGCCGCCAGTTCAAACCCATCATAAATCAGCAGTAGCTCAAGTATCTGATATCTAATGGTTGTCTGACAACCTAAGTAAAGTGTTCAGCGTGTTGGTTTCGCACAGCAGATCTAGGCTGTCACAGCAAGGAAGTCTATGCAGAGAATACGGAATATGTTCTTGCTGGGTAGGTGACCCTTCAGGTCAGTAATGAGGAATGTGTTATGGGATGCTATTCCTCAGCAAATACACAAGAAGCCACTGCCTAATGTTAGTACTGAAAAGCCTTAAACTCACCCAAAAAGAGAATAAATGTGTAAAGAGTGAGGTCAGAAATGAAAATATAAAAAAAAAAAACCACAAAGCACACAAGTTAGACTCCTAAAAGTTTTTTTGATCACACTAAAGTACTATTGCTCTAAATGCCAATTGAAATATGCTAGGAGTGGGAAAGAATCAAACTGTGAATGAAACCTGGATAAAAGGCTTTAAATTAATGCTTCTAACTACTCTTACAAAACAATATAAGACAGAACAAACTAAGAAACATCTAGGGAAACATAAGGAATTAAAAAAAAGATAGCCCAGCCCTTTCCTTCCTTACTGAAGTTGCCTACTCCATTACTTAAGGATAAAAAAAAAATATTTTTTTTTTACTGAAACAGTCTCTATAATGCAAAATAATCTTAATGAAAATGAGCTTTATCCTACTTTAAAAAATCCCACATAGGAATCATTAAAGTTACTGCTATTGCCATAGACACTTCTACGGGAGTAGAGACTAGTTTCCATCCTCACATGGGGATGGGACAGAACAGAGCTTCCTTCTACACAGGCACACACAGCCCTTGTACAGCACGTGTCAGGATGAGGCAAAGCCTTGACTGTCCTGTGCTCTATCTGTCTGGGATATTTTCTAGCTCTAATTTCTAGCTCTAATATCTGCCTCTTATGCTTGCACTGGATTGCTGCAGGTCAGCAGAGCTTCCCAGGCTTCTAAATGAGATACTCCATCTCAAAAAAAAATTAAATGCTTGACAGAAGAATTATTATATGAACTTTTTTGGCCAGGGTTGTCTGGAATGCAGATTAAACTGTCATAAATGTGCTTTCTGGTCTTGAAATGTATGACAATATACAGAGCACAATTAAACTAGTAAGTTGATTACCAGGGCAACATTTGGTGGTGGTGGTGTTACAAAGAGGGCATTTTTATTATAACTTTTGATTTAAATAACCTGACTATTTACAGTCATTAAAGAAAAACTGTGTCCCCTCATTGAATCAATAGTTTTAAATGTCTTTTGCTGTCAAACTCTGTTATGGTGTACTTATAAAAGTGTATCTGATTATTAATTAACCACAGATGAACCCAGGGAGACCTGCAGCTCATTTCTAATGGTTGTTTCAGAGGGCAGTAGTAATCAAACACACAAATTATGAATCAATTAAATAACACCGTCACCATCATAAGCAGTCCTGTGGCATTAGAGACATGCGAATGCCTCCACAGCTCTAAAGTTAAGTGTGGACATGGCAATCCTTTCTTTCGGTCATGACAATTTCTTTGTCTCCTAGGAACTCAGCATGAATCGCACCGTGGCGTTTTCCATACTTCTCTCAAGGAGGGAAGCTTTTAGCATATAGGTCCTTTGTGTAATGAAGGGCTAATCTGTCATTCTTTGATGCACAGTAGTGCTCACATAAATAGTGCCACTGTGCTAGAATAGTGTAACCGATCCCCTTAGTCTCTTTTCCCAGTACTCCTGTTATTAAAGCTTCAGTGTAAATTCAAACCTTATCAAATGCCAGCAAACTCACCCAGCTGCATGACTGCTTCCTTTTTTGAAGTATGGTTGGCATTTAATATAAGCCTAGGAGCCACTGAAAAAAATCATTCCTGGTGAAGAAACAAACAGACATCAAGTTCATTTCCTAGTTCCTCTTCCCATCTATTTTAAAATAACCACTTGGCGTCACAGCCTTTAATCATGTCAACTAGCCTTAATGTTGTTTAGCTTTTCTTCATATACCTGTTTCGTGAAACCGTGCTCTTTACCATACTCATCTGTGAAGGGCTCCAGGGAAAGGCTGACAGTGTTCACCTTCTAACAGAATAAGACCAGTAAGTTGGAACCAAGAAGGGAAATTAGCACTATGTTTGCAACTGCCATGTTCAGGAACCTTATTACATGTGATGAATAGTAGCTTTAGATAAATAAGCAAAGACTCCCTTTTCCAGAATAATTGGCTTTATTTTTTGTCTACCAGCTATAAAACTCTACTCTCAATTTACTCTTGTTCACTTTTGGATGTTACAGTTCAATGAGGGTTTAAATTCCTTTCCCCCGCAGCCTTTTATTGTTCTCCTAATTATCTAGTCTAATTGCTCTGAACTAGTATGACCCCGTGCATTTTTAAATTCTTTTCTTTAATCACAATTCTTTACTGAAGAAAATGTCACCAAAATACGTCTTACTAAAACAAAAAACACCACTGAAATACATCTTCAACATCATGAAGACAGAAGCTCATAATATGGAAGTTTAATACACTTTACCTTCACTCTCAGCTTGTCCACAAAATTGTGCAGCATCACTAACAAAAGAGGGCTAAACTGGTCTAACTACAAAAAGGAGGGAGAAAGGCGTATGTAGAATATTCTCCAAATCTCATTGTCAATGTCTTTACACTTTAAAGTGTAAATACCATCCTCTGCAGGGGAGCAATGCCTGCAATGTGCTGAAGTATGTCTTTGAGTATGTATTAGAGTTGATGGATGTTAATTGGTTGTGACCAACACACTTGAAAATTCCAAAATGGGTCCTATGGATGAAAATTAACAACTTGTTGGTTTATGTATTTTATATGAGCATAAGTTATGGTTTGTTTTTTTTATCTAGGAGATATTTTCATCATTCTGCAATCAAACTTCAGCAGTGAGAAATTCAGAAATGGGGATAAGAGAGATGCAACTGTAATTTAAGGTGACATTATAGAAACTTCCCCATAAGATAGAGGTTACTATGAAAAAAGAATTTTTAAAAAATAATCTTTAAATTGAGAGTATCACATTCAGTACAGTTCTACAAAGAGATACCTTGTTCAAGTTTACATAGCAGTTAGATTTTTGTTCTGGAAATTTGATAATACAAAGTTATTTATATTTACATTTTAAAATATAAACACTTCTAACCAAACAAAGATATTGTTTATTTAAGTTTGGGAACTACTTGAGGTATTGTCTTTTTAAATAATCCAACATATTGTCTGAGATTATTCTAATACAAATCCCCAAAAGGGAACAATTTTTTATTTGTTTAATGATACGAGAAACTGAAACTCTGAAGACTAGTGCATCTTTATGTACATGTATTGGCTCATTTATTGCCTTACAAGGCTTACCTTCAACTTTTCCATTAACCACCAGCACAACAGGTAGAATAATTTCTATTGTCTAGGATGTTTTTCTGTCAATATTACAGCTGCTGTATGAAAGATGAATGTTACCCCTCACTGATACTCTAGAATTTAATTAATTTCTCAGCAGCATACTAATTAGGCAACAAAAGTAACCTAGAACTCTGATACTTATATATGAGATCACAAATTGATACCATCTTTCCTAAATCAGCAAAACAAAGTCATGTATGATGATATTGCCTGGTTATTATAAGTAACATTTGTTGTCTTCAGGACCATGAAAGGCAGCTCAGCAAACAACAAGCATTTGCAAAGCTGGCTTGCAAGGAACATTGATTTCTGTCTTCTCTAATGACCAGATCACATACTATGCACTGGTGAATCTGCAAATTGTTGCTAAATGAGGATATCCATAGACGTGTTGAGAAGGAAGAATGTAGTGGCTCCAGCACTGCCATCCTTGGGAAAGAACAGAAGCTAAAAGGAGAGAAATCTTCCATGAAAGACAAATTCAACCTAATCCAAGCACCTCTGCTGAGCAGAAGGACTAAGAGTATTCACTGTCCATCATCAGGGACGATTCTTTCAAACAAATCACTCCAATTTTTTTTTCAGAAGAGAGGCACTAGAAACAACAGGCTGAAATAGGATTAAAGTTTTTATTGCCATGGCCATACACTTTCTGGCAATGCCTGCTGCATCAGGGACAGAGCTGCTGCAAACAGGACCTTGAAAATCAGAATCCAACTCAGAAAGGGACTTGAACCTGCTTCAGGCAGGGCACAATGGTGAAGGTGTCCTGGATTAAGTGGTCACAGCCACTTAAGTGGCCAACAAAAGTTCTAGGACTAAAGTTCTTAAATATATAGAATACGCTATAGTGACAAATTCCCAACTCTATGAAGGTCTACAAAGGGCAACTGCTGTTTTTTTACTTACACAGCTAGATTAATAGAGTCCACAGGGATAAAATGACACAGTTCTCTCTTTGCTCAAGGCAGTCACCCCTTCAGGAAAAAAAATATGTTTAAATAATCCATCTTTCATGGAAAGAAGGCTCTTTTGGTGTTTTTCTTCATGAGCAGTTTCCTCTAATTTGGCTATCAGGGCTTAATATGAGGGTCCCAAAGGTTTTCTTTGCTGAAGAATCTCATAGCTCAAAGCAAACGTGACTTTGTGTCTGAGGTTGCAATGAGTCTTTTTAGTTACTTGCATGGTGGTCTGACAGCAAATGTAACAGAAAAAGATTTTAAGGGTTATTTTCATTGCTTTTAGTAGGATGTAAATATACATGAAGAGCTTAGACAATTGCTTCTTGAGTTCTAATGGAAATAAGAAAGATTACCCCCAAGTCAGAGGTTCCTCTCATCAAAAGACTCTCACACATTCCTAGTGTGTCCTGCTAAAACAATAAACACCACAGAGAGAAGTGGCTGAAGACATGCCTATTGTTAAACTGTTATCACAGAACTGCAGAATATCTTAAGTTGGGAGGGACCGTTGGTGGAGCTTGCAGGATCTGGAAAGCAAAGCCAGTCAAACAGAAAAGAATGATCATCACAGCTGTAAGATGAAACAGGAATAATTAGGAAATCATTCTGGTGTAGAATGATTTCCTAATGGCTCCTGCTGGTTTTTTTTCAGATTCCCTGGAGTGCTGGAAGCCTCAAGACTGCAAAAAAAGCTAAAAAAAAAACTTAAGCAGCACTCTGTCTGTTGATGTACGTACAGTTGCTACACAGGTTATGGCCACCTATTTTCAGCTAATAAGAAACTACTTTAGTGCAATACTTGCCTTTAAAAGAAACCTATAAGGGTATCTGAGAACGATATACAAAGCCTAATTTTGATGCCTGAGAACTAGCAGAATTAGAACTAGAACTAGTGATGTAAGTGCTTTAAACGTACTAATAATGCCTCAGTATTTCAATCAGAACCTTGTTTGGCTAAGAGATGTACTTTTCAAAAAACAGTAGTGAAGGCAGTCCCTGTGCCCAAAAGCTTGCAGTCTAAGCCAAAGTGTAAGTTGGCATGAGGGCAAAACCATATGGAAGAATCAGAGTCCTCTATTCTCTTAGGATCCTTTGAGAATAGAACCATAGAAACATAGAATTGTCTAGGTTGGAAGGGACCTCTCAGATCATCTAGTCCAACCATCAACCTAACACTGACAAAAAACATCACTAAACCATGTCATTAAGCACTTAAGCCAACCTGTCTTTTAAACACCTCCAGGGATGGTGACTCAACCACTTCCCTGGGCAGCCTGTTCCAATGCTTAATAACACTTTCAGCGTAAAAATTTTGCCAAATATCCAATCTAAACCTCTCCTGGCACAACTTGAGGCCATTTCCTCTTGTCCCAGCGCCTGTGATTTTGGAGAAAAGACCGACCCCCGCCTCCATTCAGGGAGTTGTAGAGAGCAATAAGCTCTCCCCTCAGCCTCCTTTTCTCTCGGATGAATAACCCCAGACCCCTCAGCCTCTCCTCATAAGACTTGTTCTCCAGACCCCTCAACAGCTTCATTGCCCTTCTGTGGACCCGCTCCAGCACCTCAATGTCTTTTTTTGTGGTAAGGGGCCCAAAACGGGACACAGTACTCGAGGTGGGGCCTTGCCAGTTCCAAGTACATGGGGATGATCACCTCTCGGGTCCTACTCACCACGTTTTTCCTGTTTGAGGCCAGGGTGCTGTTGGCCTTCTTGGCCACCTGGGCACACTGCTGGCTCGTGTTCAGCTGACAGTCGACCAA
>JAOXJM010000004.1:6134971-6157396 GCA_026413425.1 Tringa solitaria
CCTTCTTGGCCACCTGGGCACACTGCTGGCTCGTGTTCAGCTGACAGTCGACCAACGCCCCCAGGTCCTCTTCTGCCAGGCAGCTCTCCAGCCACTCTGCCCCAAGCTTGTACCGCTGCAATAATAGCAACAGATAATGGATAAAATTAGTCAAAGTAATTTATTTAGAATTTCAAAAGCCTTTTTTCAAGTTCTCTAGAGAGCATTAAACTCAGCAGTCTTTCAAGAAATGGTAAAATAGCAGAAATTAATGATTTACCTTAATTACTGAAAAAAACCCCCCATAGTACTTGGGAGCTGCAAGACTTCCATACGCAGAAAGAAATGTGTAGACGTAATTTTTTTGACTAGGGGAGAAGAAGTAATGTAGCAAAGCTTGCCAATTACTTGGATAAGCTTACATGAAAGGAAACACATTCAAGCAATTTAAAGTAATCCAACAAAGCCGGGTGAACTGGAGAGATACTGGCTCATAGGCAGGTACTGATTTTGGAATAAAGAGCCTGAGCTATTCAGACACATTCCTGATCCCTCTTCTATAAACGTCACACAAAAAGAACCATGTTTTGGGTGAAGGAAGGTTGTGGGAATTATTATTTTTCCTTCTTAAAGCTGAATATTGAGGCAAAAAAAGAAAAACCCACAGAAAAAAATCGTAACAGAGTTAGAATCATCACCTACACTGAGCTGTCTCATAGACCTAACTCCATCTCAGGCTTTTACTTTCAAAAAAATGTATGAATTAAGGGTACTGGACTTGTACTCTCACAAAAAGAAAGGCTCATATGCAAAATTCAGGTCTGGATCTAGGAGACGGACATGGCTAATTTTCAGCACTGAGTAATCATTTCTCTTGGTATTGAAAAGCACCTTTTTATCTTGCCAGGGGTGGTTATATCTGAATTGCCTTTGGGGAGGACAAACCGCTGTGTTTTTCACTGTGATGGAAAGCTGCTCTGAGTGGGTTATCCAGGTGTCTTTTTTATCCAGTTTATTTGCTTGTCCATTTAGCTGCGGTGTCATGCTACACGCTGTATGTTGGTGGTCAATATTTTAAAACGTAATTGCAGCCATTGCCTGCCTTTAAATATATCATGATAACCTTTCCACTGAAGACTCTTAATGAATAATTTGTTACATCTTTAATATCCTTGGATCTATGCATTTATTACTGATCATATCCTCTCAAGGTTAGTGAAACAGCAATACAAAAAAAGTGTCTTTTCTGCAGCAGGGGATCGGTAATTTATCTGCACAGACCATTCAAGAGTAGTCTGAGCTCGTAGCAGCACATAATCAATGGTTGCATTAGGGGGAGCACAAAAATTATCACAGTTGTGTTTACACTGAATTAATACCACACTTTCTTAAATAAATTACATTGCACCAGTTACTTTAAACTAAGTTAGCAAAACTGAGATTGATAGACAGTATCAAAATACATAATACGTACAGGGTTATTAAGCCACAGCCTTCTAATATTTCTGAACAATCAAATTCCATTACTTTTCAAGGTTTAGATCTTTGTACTTTTCCATCCAAGTGGCCAGCCTTTGGCAGGTGGAGGTATTTTCTACATTAGATACTTGAAAAAATGTGTTCGCCATTCCTCTGCTGCCATCTGCCCTCAAAAATGTATATGTGCAGCCAGTTTTGTCCTACCTTTAGAAAGTTTGAAAGGCATCAAGCCAAAGACTAAAACCAACAAACTAAAGGTCCTAAAAACAGGTAGCTGTGTTCATTCCCATTTTCTTAAAAATTTTTTTGAAAAAAAAGATACAATAATATTGAACTAGAAAATACAAGGATGAGCTGTTACAAGGAAACTCCCTAAATAAAATATAATTGCAGGCATTTAACGCGTAGAATGGTATCTTCTTAAAAGCAGATGCAGCATGTTTAATTCAGTGGGTATGCAGAGAAATTTTGATGAATGTTGGCAGTAACAAACAGGAGGTAAAAGGTATGTTAATTTTTTCCATGAATTCATTGCCTTCTTTAATTTATAGCCTGTTTGGGTTGTGCTGAGGCTCCACAAGAATCATTTATAAGAAATCAGTCTTTTTTTTTTTTTTTAGTCAAAAGAAGCATATTGAGTGGGATCCTGTCTTGCAAGGTATTTCTGTGTTCTCTACAAAGCACAAAAACTCTAGAAACTTGTCATCTTCCCCTAACATGGAAGCACACTCCACTCAAGCATGGAGCATCTTCACTTCTGTACAGTGCTGCCGCCCTACACTGTAGGTGGTGATGGGGAAGAAAAGGCCACAGTTTGATACAATGGTCCTGACCAGGACTTTACTATGGTCCACTCCTTCTTATCTAAGGTGTAAGACCTTTCTCTTCCCCTCCCTTTCCCTTCCCAGCTTCACACCCCCAGCCAAAAGATGGGGGTGTGGAGATGAAAAGGAAGTGGTTTTTTTTTTTCCTATTTCTGCTTCCACATTTTTTCAAAGTACCAATAGAATTTTCAGGGAGGTGTGACCTTTAGCTATTTATTTGTCCAAATAGCATCCAACTAGAGGCAAATAAAGTGTTATAGTCTTGAGATAAAACTAAACTCAGAGGTGTGCACCCCTCTACTTCTTTCTCAGATAACCACAAATTGATGAGAGCAGGGTTTGCCACTCACCTCATATAAAAGGCTCTTTCCTTCCACTGGAAAGACAGCACTTGGACCTTAGAAAGGCATCACTTATTCATGTCACGGCAGGTTGCACTTTGTGTGATTGCATCAGTTTATGTGCAGTTAGCAGTTTTAATCCTCTCCTTATCACAAGACCTTTTGGAGCCATGTTCTAAACCAAGATAAATGATAGAAATAAAATCAACAAAAATCCCAAAGCACGTAAACCCCAATATATGTTAAATCTTAACAGATAAATTTGTTTAGGAAAAGAAAGCATTCAGGTGCTCTGAAGAGCTGTGGCACTGACTGATATAAAGCACAAGGTAGCACATCTGTCTGTAACATCACAAAAACAGCAGGCCAAATATATTCTTTGGGATAGATTTTCTCCTTTCTTGCATTCAGTCACATTGAAGCTGAAGAGGAATAATTAACAATGTGTGTTTAATGCCACATTCCTAAAGCACACAAATCCCTGGAATGGAAAGGAGGTGTTAAGGGAAGTCAGGACTAAAGCCAAAGAACAAACAGTTTCTATTGTGTATTTTTAACATTCCTCTTTGGTATAATTCAGTGCCGATTTAAGTATTACGGCCCACACCGCTGCCATTCCTTAAATGGAGGAGCATGTCCATCGCAGGTGACAAGCCTTCAAGAAAGCCTTGAATGCACCTGAGACGTACATAACTCTGTAGGACATCCAGGGACTGACCAGGTCCTCAGTGCCAATACGCTGCTCCATCTCCCTGGGCAGGACACTTGCAGGCAGCACAGGCTGTATGCCAGACATTTGGAGAGGGGACAAAGAAACGCTTATAGAATCACTTCTCCCCAGACAGAGCAGACCCAGCTATGACTGAGGCTCATTAGAAGTGAATGCGCTTTCTATACCAATGACGAAATTTCTTTGCGCTTTGTGGGAGTGCAATGTGTTATTCACTGGTGCCTCTCACTCCATAGTGTTTTCTCAGTTTGACTTCAAGAAAATACCATACAATTTTAGAAGACAGACAGATCCTGCTATGCAATGTCCACTGGAAAATGCAATAGTCCATAGATGACCTAATTGTTTTATTTCTTTGGTGGTTATTTCCTTGTTTCCCCATATTCCACAGAACAAGAAACACAGAATGGTGTTATATTGGATTAACTGAGTCATCAAAGAGAAAATATACCTTTTTTCTGGTTATATCTCTCCTCCATGAGCTCCTAGCATTGCAGCATGTTGCCAAAGAAAGAAGAAAGAGGATTAGATATAATTCAGTTCAAAGCTACTTTGATAAAAATCCAACAAAGGAATCTAACTTATTTCAGATATTCTGTCACTCCTTATCCACCTATTGCTGCCAAGAGCTACATTGCCAAAAGACTGATGGAAGATTAAAAAAAAAAAAAGCACCCTAATTCAGAAAATACATGCCAGTGTGTTTGCACCACCTGTCATGCAGATTTAGAGATGCCCAGCTGAAGATGGGCTGCTGTTGATCCATCTATCCATCTGCAAAACATGCCCCAGACCAATTGTCTGGCTTATGGTAAATTTGGAAGGCTGTACAGTAGAAGATATCTGAAAACAGCTTGGCATTTTCCTCATCCTATCCAGCGTTTTCCTTTTTCTCCATTTTTACAAACAGCTCCTCCAAACAAATGTATTAATTCTAAACTGCTGCTGTTACATGCATACTAGTGTTTTGCTTATCCTTGATAGAGAAATGGTTCAAGTTATTAACTAGACAGTTTTGTTTCAACTAGAGTTTCATAGTTTCCTTGTGCCATTTATTTTCCACAGAACTATATTTTCTTTTTTTTCTAAATAGTCAAATGCAATTTTACTTTATTTTGATGATGGGAGTAGGGAGGGAAATCGGGAGAAAGAATTCAAAATGTTCAATGTTTCAGTTTATAAGAGAGACTTTTCTAATACCCCACTAATGAATTGCTTTAAATTACGTAAGTTAAAAAAGCAATTACGTGTAATGATAAATTACTTCTTCAGATGGGTTGCAGGTGTCACATCTGATGCATAGTAGAGAAATATACAGTATGTGTCAGCTGTTTCCCTTGTATGTGGATTACTCTCAAACAAGGCAATCAGAAGTATCTTTGCTTTCCTTGCTCTCCTCTCTGTGAGACTGGCTGAGGGACATAGTTTGTGAAAATTTCCATTACTAGCAAGAATACATTGATTAAGCTAAAAAAAACCGAACCCAACCACCCCACACCTTTTTAGTTGTCATGAAAACTCACATTTTCACAGAGATCCATAAGCCTCAAGTGATTCCACTGGGAGAAAACATAGTAATAGTCTAAGAACAAGTTAAAATAAAAGAAGCTGTGATCCTATTAGAATGCTGCTCCAACATCAAGCTGACCTTACTGGCTAGTAACAACTTTTTTTTTTTTTTTTTAAATCAGAATAAGGTACCAGATGGGGAAACCAAGCAATATTCATCATCATGTGCAAACCCAGAAATGGTGTATCTACAATATGAAAAGATAACGTACCATATGTTCCCCAAAAATTAACCAAAATAAAATGGAGCTAATTCACTTCATTTTCATTTAACTGGTCTCATCCTCTGAGCTTTAATTTGCAGGCACTGAAGGTGAAACTCAAACTGCTAATCTTAATCATTGTTATGTAAATACAAAGATTTATGATTGTGCAAGTTTTCATAGAAACAAAGATGATAATTTACAAAAATATAATGATACAATGAACATAGCGCCAGGTATTATGCATAAGGAAGTATTTCAGTTAGAACAAAGAACTGGGTATCATAAGTCCTTGCTCTGCCATTCATAACCTACTTGAAATGGGGTTTTGGGACAAATACAAACAAATCTTCTGATGACCTGACAGATGCTTAATCCTGCAGTGAAGTCGTGGCTTGCACAGGAGACCTTGGTTTTGCACTGAGGCTTGTTCACATGCTCCCATCTTACTTCCCTGGTCCAGCAGAAGAGCAACAGTGATTAAACATCCCAGCCACTTGCCAGTGAACAGACTTCCCCTATGGAACTCAGGATCACACACAGAACCCATTACTGCCTTTGAGACAGAGCAGGTTAGTTAAGAGGAACTTAACAGGAGACACCTGGCCCTCTTCTACTCACCCACTGTTTCAAAAAGGATTTCAATCACGCCTGCACGTTAGCAGGCTTCTTGGGGATTATACAAAGAGGCTATCAAGCTGACCATCTCAGACAGGCAGGGTGAGGGACTAACTGTTTTCCAATTCCAACGAGCTGTGGTTAATGCAGCGTCTGCCTTGTCTGTCTTCTGCCTGCCCATGTATTAACGCACAGCTTTGTGTCGTTTCGTGAGTCTCTCAAGCATATAATAAATAGAGTTCCAGCTCACTGGAACCTCCTGCAGCAGCTGATATTATAAGTTGTTTTTTTCTGTGACTGCTCATTTGGAAGTTCCTGGTTTTGGCAGGACAGCAGAAGTAACCACAGTTGAAAACATACACTTGGAAAGTCAGCGGCATTCAAACAAGCTCCTGCTAAAGCTGCCAGCAGAGCAAACCATCTCGGAAGCAGTGTGGCATGAGCTGCCCACCTGCACCATCCCGGGGCGAGGAGAGGTGCTGGCAGAGCCTCAAGCCTGGGTAACAAGGATGGAGGATGTAGGTGCACACACAGGATGTGGGTTATTTTTCTAGCGGTTTGCAATTTTCTGCCACTTGGTAACATAAAATAACAAGGGAAAGCTCTATTGTTTTCTCTTCACTGTAATCAGAGACTGGCTTTCAATTGTTTCCCATGAAGTCAGAAAGCTTACGGTGATTCTTCCTTGAAATAAAAAAGTTTATGGTGTTCATTATCCGTATTCTTGAAATAAACTACTCTTGCCTGAGTCAGTGGAAGCTGTAAATGACACCTTTCCAACAGCCAGGCCGTTTCTAAAGTTACTCCCTCATTTTTTTTCTCCATAATCCAAAATAACCTTATTTTACACTGCATCTTCTGCTTAGCAGAGAGACTAATAACATCTCACAGCTTTACTTAGCCACATATTTCAATGAGACATGCAGGAAGGTTGCTCTTTAAGTGATCTCTTTTCCATGGTTTATTGGGATTGAAATTTGCCACTGGATTCAAAAGATGAGGGACGGGGGGCGGTGATACAGAAGGTCTGGCAAACACACAGCGGGTTCTCCCATCAGCTTTTTTCCTTAGGGCACCCAGAGCTACAGAGGTGAGAAACACACCCACTGCAACAGGGAAAAAAAAATAGGGTGCTAGCCTGTGTTTTTTCTTAGCTTGTTTAAAAATGGAGCACAGACATCGCAATGTGTGGATGTGAGATGAAATCTATGGTGTCTACCATGTGCAAAATTAGACAAGTGTTGGCTCCTCAATAAGAATGGGTAGGGTTAGAGCCTCCACTAACTGTATATTTTAAGATAAAAGAAAAAGCCTCAGGAAGTTCTCATGGGGAAAACACTCATGGAGCCCACATCCCGTGGCCACTTAAGAGGTTTCTTGCCAGCACATTGGTGTCTGCTGTGAGACTGATTCAGACTCTTGCTGTGAACTGCTTAGAAAACTCAGCCCTAGGAAACAGAACCCTAAAACCAGCTCCTGTGTTTGGCATCTAAATCCTTATTGGCTTCAGAGCCCAGAGTTCAGGCTCAGAAAGGCTGCCCCATCCGATAAGTTGTTGCCACATAGCTCAGGGGGAAAAGAGATGGATACCTTCTCATACAGCTCCCAAAACTATTAAATACTGGGAATATCAGTTTAGCACATTAGAGGTTATTACTCTCTGTAAAGCTAACTCTTGCAATCACTGCTGGTGCTGCTTCTCTTCCTTTATAGTGAGTTAAACAAATTTTCTTGCTAGGTGGTTAAACAAATACAAATGGCAATACTATTCCCCCATCCACTATAATCTACCATCTTGTTTCCAGCAGCCTACGAGAGTTAAAGTAAAAATCCATAAAAGTAAATTCAGCACAAATAAACCAAAGCTAAAAATCCATAAAAGTAAGTGTGACACCCAGAAGCCAAATGCATTTGGCGGGTAGGAAGAGACCTACTCTGTCATGTTAACAATCTGAGTCTTTCACTCCAAATCCCTGCTCAGACAGGTAATCACCTCTTTCACTCACTTCTCCTTTTCTCTGTAAACAGCCACCAAGCAGAACAGCAAACAGAATGTTGCCGACAATCGTCAACATTTTTCATTATGCAATTAATGGGATTGTTCCTTCTGCAAAGAGTAATGTTGGAGAAAATATACAGCTCTGGTTTAAAATTACATATAGGGCTATGTATTTGTTGAAGTGTTTCCTGCTGACTTTACCTCTAGCTCAATACAAAGCACTGCATGACTGAGGTACGGATTCCAGAGCCATTTATTTTACAATCTAGCACCCACAGTAACCATGTGCGCAGTAGAGCTGCCTCTTCCCTGAGGAGTGAGAAAACCTCCCCGTGGCTGTGGATTCTTGTCTGTGATCATATCAAAATTCATCTGGGATCCATTTGACAAATATCCTCATATCAACAATCTTTGCATTGCAAATACAATATACATACAGGTATATCAAAGCTCAAAGCTTCTAAAGCAGCAGCATGAGTTTGAGACTTGTTATATTTCCTTACCTCAAGCCTAATGAGGGCTTCTCATTAAAGGATATGGTTGGGAGCTCCTTGTGCACAGTTTAAAGGAAAGTGAACATCATTGAAGCCATCGCAGAGTCTGTTATCTCCTCCCCAGCCAGGGCTATCATCACCTAAAAGCTTTTGAAGCTAAAATAAAAAGTGTGAGATTGCTGTGAAAAGGCAGCTTGAAAATAGATTCTAGCTGATAGGAAAATCTCTCCTGGGAAACTTTCATCTACTGATCTCAAGCAAATCCAGAGGGTTTGCTTTAAATAACTGCTGAGATCTTACAGGCATTGTAGGTGTTAATCATCCCAGTGTCCCACAAACATGCTGACATGGCAAAATTAACCTGCACCAGTCTCTGTCTACTATCTTTTCAACAGGAAAAAAGATGGCAAGTGGGAACAGTCGCTCACCAAAAATAAATCCCAGTTGCAGGTACCCAAGTGGCAAGGTGTCTTTTAGTATCTTTTCCTCCTGTTCCCACCAGTATCACAGACAAAGTTTCAGGGCTTCCCAGCCCAGAATTCCTATTTACTACCCCAAAACTCCTTTGAATCTATTGCTCTTTACCAATCTTTCTGCCTTGGAGCTGCTTTTAGAGAGCTGCGCTTTTTCCTTCTCATCCATCCACTCAACACTTCATTCGTTCTTTCAGTATTGTTCTTCCCATCCTGGTCCACTTTTCCTTTGGCTCATGTCCCTTCCTACCTAAATCAACTAACCTCCTCCTCTAAACCTCACCTTGGAAGTTCCTTTGCTTGCCGCAATCCCAACTGCCCCAAATTGGCTGCTGCTTCATGTCCCCAGTGTTGCTGCTGGCCACCAGCTCCTGTCACCACTGGCCAGGGCAAAGATCAGACGTGTTGTATCTACTGGCTGGATCTCTTCTGAGAAGCTTCAGGGGAATCTTGAAGGCTGAAAAAGTATTTTTAAAAACCTGAATGGGTAGAGGACTGTGAAAACAGGTATATGGTAACCCTTACCAGCAGCACTCACAGCAGGAAAGATTTCCATGTTGGGATCAAAGAAGGTAAAGCAACACCACAAACCCTCACACTCACAGTAACACATAGCTAACACGGCAGACAGGTCCATAGCTTTTTGCCCAGTTGCTCCTCTTCCTCATTCTTCAGCCCTGCATACGCTGAGTAGCATTGATCTGAGCCAAACTAATGCATAACGGGAGCTTTTCAAAGAACTCATCAGGGCAAAAGTCACCAAACTGAAAGAGTGCAGAACTTTGAATGAGAAAACCACTTACTTCTCAAGTAATTTATTTCCCAACCCCTTCAAAGTTACCTCATTTCATGTGTGTTTGACACCTCCTTTTCATTTGCAGAAGGTGTAAAAGGTGTCAGAGATAAAAAAAAAAAAGGAAAGAAACAATTTGTTCTAACTTCAGCACCGTAAGTGTCACTTACTGTGAGGAATATAATTGATAAAGGACCGTGCTAGAAATGAAGACATAGGATTGATGGCTCAGCTGCAGGTTTGCATGTCATTGCTGCTACACATACAGTGCTCTTCTGCTGCTCCAGGTCATGGGTGGCTTCTGCACACTAATTTGTACAGAGAAATTTTTTAGTACTCTCTGCAAACAAGACTCTGGGAAATATAAAAGCAAACCCCCTGATATTCAGTGCTTCCTACTCATATTCTTGCCAGGGAACAAAAACCTGTGTGTGGCTTAATTGCTTATCAAGCACACAAAGAATTTACTTCCCCAAACAGAAGATTGTTCTACCCCATTAGTACGTGATCTGTGGAAATTGTAAATTTGTGTTTTCATTTCCTATATAAATCAACATGGAAAAGTTAATGATTCTCTCTTGGCCCAAAAGGGATGTTTTGCATTTCTTCCACTCTGTGGAAAAGCTGTAATAAAACTTGATCACAATCTGTTTTAAGCTGAACAAAATATTTTATTCCCACCATTTTTAAACTTGTGACAGCCTGTGAGAATAAACACAGGAGCATTACGGGTTTTGTCAATACATTTGAAATCGATAACACAAGTAGGTAGCTTTACCAGGCGCAATACCATCGGCTTTACAACAGACATGCCAAGTTCAGTCTCCAAATAAGCTGAGATTCATTAATTAGCCCCACAGTCAATGTAAGGTCACGTCCAGAAATTACAGAATGAAGAGTAAAATCCCTTGAGAAAGGGTCAAGCAAAAGACCTGTGGCAGCTGATGCCTGGGCAAAAGATGCAGGTGCATGAACGAGAAGGAAATAAAACAGTTATGAAGAGCAGAATAGGGCTGCTGGTTTGGGAGGACCAATGCATCCAGCAGAAATTTATCCAGCGCGTTGTCAGTAGCAATATGCAACCAACCATTAGGCAAGGTCTCTAGTGTCATTAGTGTTCCTGTCTAGAAAGGCTTAACTAGGAAGTCTATTTAGAAAATGTTTTCCCTTTTTCTCCCAAAATTCTTAACTTATTAACATGAAAAGAAAAACAGATTTCTTAGCAAAAGTCAAAATTTCCTGCAGGAAAGAGATTGCTCCCACAGGAAAAACCTATTAATTAAAAACCATGTTTCCCTCAAAGGAAAACCATCTGGTTTGACAAAAATCTTACCAGCCTTTAAAGGTCTCTGACTGTCACACAGGTGCTGTGAGATGGCTGCAAAAGGAGAGGGATGGGAATCTGAAAGGTGATCTCTTCCCTCTTCGCTAGTTAGAAGGGAAACATTGATAACGGGAGTTATTGTGTTGTCCCTTTTCTCCCCTTCACCAGTTTGCTTTCATTGTACATATGCACAGACTGAACCTTGGTAGAAGGGCCTCAGAAGTCTTTGGACGGTGTCCTGGTTCCAGTGGGGATAGGGCTAATTCTCCCCAGGATCTAGCAGGGACACAGGTATTCCATACCATGCGACATAACCCAGTCTATAGGAGAGTTGGCCAGGGGAGGGGGCAAACCAGGACAGACAGCAAGTGAACCAGCATAGCAGCCCACAAGATTTTTAATAAGCTGAGGAGGTTAAAACTTGCTGTGCCAGCACCTCATTGACCATCTCTCCTTGGTGGCAATGGGCAGATGATCAGTATCAGTGCCTGGGGAGAAGTATCGCCCCAAGTCGCAGGAGCCCTCGCTGTGCCGTGTGGCCGACCACGGCGTTGGGTCCTCTTCCAAAGCCACCATGACCCTCCATGGCCTGTGAGGTCTTCAATGGAGCAGGAGGAACTATTGCTGCAGGCTCTTCTCCCCCTTTTTCTTTTTTTTTTTAAATTTTTATTGTTTGATTTAGTTTATAAAAAATAAAATCCTTCTGGAGCGATTTAAAGGTATTTATAATAACTTCTCACAAAGTTGGGGGCCACATTTCATTTAGCTTTGACATATAAAAAGAGGTTGTTTACTCTTTCATTTGAATCAAATATGCGCTGTTTCTATAGCAACTCCAACACTTCATAGCTCTAACTGTTACACAGACAGAAAGCGTTTAACCCTTTGAAGTGTAGGGGTCTGAATCTTTCAGAATCAATACCAAAAAAATTACCCTTCATCATATTGTCAGACTGCATCTAACAGAAGATGGTATGGGCTTTTTGTTTTAGTTTGTGTAAAAATATCCCGCCCAAGTACATGTCTTATTATTTCACAAGAGCAACAGAAGCAAGAAGTCATTATTGTGTTTGAATTTATGACCAGGGTGATATGTCAGTGGAAAAAAAAAGTTCCAGCATTGAGATCTTGCAGCGCTAAGCCCAACAATCTAAGAACTTAACTTAAAATGTGTGGGATCTTTAACAATAGATAAAAAACCCCATTAGGACAACTTTATTTTTAGAATAATTTGATGTAGTACAAATCCCAGGTTGGAAACTGCAATACGTAGCAGTCCTGACCTCAGACTTCATTCAGCACTCTACCAAGCATTCATATGATGATAACGTCTTCATAAAATACCTTCTTTTCTTATTTCTCCTACCTCCATCTGCACAACCCCTTTCCTTCAAAGCTGGACCCGAAGCAGCTTATGGCATATTACACTTCCCTCTGGTTATCTCCCCAACTAGGTAATACAAGTGTAGATAACACTAAAAAGGTATCTGAATATCCTTAGGTTTTAGGATGGTTGTGTTCTGGATTTAAATGCTGTGACTAAACAAATGTCTCAAATATGCAGTATGATGCCATATCTGGTGATGAAAAATTCAAGGACAATCAGTCTGAGACTTATGATGCTGTTTTCGTAGTCAGAATTACCTGCTCTAAAAATCAGCCTCATTACTATCCTTGATTTAAAACTGAGGGTTTGACAAGGTGGGAAATTTGCAATGTTTCTGTATTTACTGCTTTATGACTTCAAGAGCAAGGGTTTCCATCTTTTCAGACTTCATTACGTTGCACAAATTGGCAATATCTTTTGTGAAGCATCACTAGAAAAACAATGTTTCAGTAAGAAGAACACAAGGTGGAAAAAGAATAAAAATAATTTTAAAAGAACAAAGCAATTAATGAGATAAAGCAACCTATTTTTAAATATAATAGCAAGAGTGACTCATGAAGAGTCCTCTTATTTCTGAGCTAACCTAAATGTGTGTGGGGATATACTTGCAAATAGGTGTGTTTTGCAGGATATTTTTTATAGAACAGGTTTTTAAAAATTAATACCTTGTCACGTGCGCTGGAGATTTTTTTTATTGTGTCCAGATCTAGAACTCAGACAAGTTGGGATGTTACCAACAATCCAATTCAACGCATGGCTACGATGTCAGACATCAGAAAACACCAGTAAAAACCTACATGGATTACATATGTCTACATCTTTTGCTGTGTTCATAATACACTTGCAGCTTGCACTGCAAGCTGCAGACCTATATAGTTGGCATCTAAGTGGGTTCCTAGCAGTACAAACTCATAGTGATGCTCAGCACAGATTTACCAGGGACTGATGTCACAGGCTAAAGACAGTTATATCGGCAGTCCTGTTGCTGGTGCTACCCTCTTGACAACGCAATTCCATTGACTAGTTCCCAGTATTCCATGGGCTTAAAGCTAAACTGGGTCCACCTGGGACACCCTGATTATCCATTTTTCAGCGACATGCCCGTACCCCCCATGCCTGCTGTACTCAAGTCCAGAAGATGGTGTTGTTGCTTTTCCTTATCAACACATACCTTTAGGAGACTGATCAAATCACAACCTGAATATGAAGAACAGAACAACGCATTTTCCTGAAAAAAAACCAACAACATTGTGATGAAAGAGTGTTAATTTTACTTCAGCCTCTCCCATCTCTTTAGTCACCACTTGCAGTTTCTAAGGTAAGCTGTTGTGAGGGAGAAAATGCTGCAGAAACCACCAGGGTAACTGTCCTCATATGCTGCCTTATAACATGGGTTATGAAAGAGCTGAAGAAGCTTATGGATCTTTTCTATGAGGTTTGCAGAGGTTTCTGTGTTGTTGTTTTTTTTTAATATAGGTCTACCAGATGCCATAATATTGATTGACCTATTTTTTCCTTGTATGAGACAAGCCCTATATCATCCCTAAATAATTTCAGAAAAATTTCAGTTACCACACTAGTAAGGAAAATGTCATCTTTCTCAAAGCAGAACAGTTTCAAACATTGTTTTGGGGAAAAGATTCACCTTCTTCAAAATCGTTGTAAAAACCTTCATTGATGGCACTGAGAAAGAAAAAAAGCAGCAGTGACAATAGGAGCTTTGTGATCTATCCTTTGGGCTAAATTGCTCCATTTCTTGCTCTTCAAGCTCTGAATTGGACAGTTTTTAAATATACATGTATATATTCTATATGGTAACCGTGTGTTTTTAAATATTTTATATTTAAGAAATAAAGGAACAAAGAGGATGAGAACTGGCATGCAATACACAAGAAGGAAAGGAAAACACTCCATGTTGTAACAGCCTGAATATATGTACACCATGAATATAACACCAAAGCATAGTTTTACTGATTAATTGGTGGACAATTATCACAGCACCGGTTGACAGATTTCCCTGAGATTTTATTTTCCCGTGTGCAAGCTGAGAAGGGCCTGAAACATATAAATTTCACTTAGTGGTCCTAGCAGAAAGGCTCAGCACATCGGTGGCTGACCCTGCAGATTGTAATGCCAAGTTTGTGGCCAGGCACTGCCATGAATGTGAGGATTCAATCAAAGTGCAGAACAGAGTGATTCTGGAGTTTGATTGCAGCAGGCAGGGGTCATGATGAGAAACAGTAGTTGCTCACCCAGAAGAAATTTGAGAAGAACATCTTGTCCATGCAACATGCCTGAAGCCATCTTATTAGCATTCACAGGGAAATCTTGCAGGGAAAAGGGAAGAAAATGAAAGCAAAATGAATGTATAAATAGCTGCAAAGACCACCCGTGTGTGCATTTTTAGAGAGTAAAGGTGAGACTGCATGTGGATGTGCATATGCAGAGCTACTCATGCAATTTCATTGCCAGAAAAGAAATCTGCACAATTGAAAGTGTCAGAGGTATAAATAGACTATATTACTACCAGGGATCCTTAAAAAAAAAAAAAAAAAAAAAAGAAGAAAAAAAAATAACCAAGAAACACATAGACAAGCAATAAAGTAACAAAATTAATGCACATTACAAGGTAAAATTGGTTGCATCACTTAACATATTCTTTAATGTTGTCATCTATAAGGATGATAACAGAAATATAAAATTAAGCTGGCAAGTCATAGTCATATTAAAGGCCAAGTGGTTGAACAGGGAACCGGTCCTTAAGAGATTTTCTGGAGTAGAAGTTTAACTGAACCAAAGTATATGCACAGTATTAGACATATTGGTTCTCTACTGTGATCCTTTTAGGGTAGACTTGATTGTAAGGTTGATTTCCATCAAGTGTAAAACATAGATGGCCCTGTACAATACACAGATGTTTTACTTTCTACCTCTGAGAAAATAACATTTCAGTTTTTAAAAGTTGATTTTGAAAGTCAAGTCACACCAAATGTTAGTGAGGAGGATTTAAAAGAAAAAAAATATACAAGCAATGTAAATGAGCATTGCTGCACTACGTCAACCTTTTCACTGAAATGAGACTTATTGAGCTTAACTGCCTATACCCTAATTAAAGCATCTCTCATCCTGTTTGTCTGTTCAGCATTACACTGCAAGCTTAGAACGGGTTTCACAAAGGCAAGGCAGTGGTAAATGTTAACAGTACTATATTATCTCTCAGGTACAATGAAGATATTTCTTCAGCTGCAGCCAAGACCCTCCAGGGAGAAAAAAAAATGCTTAAGAAGAGTGAGAACATACCCTCAAAGCATCGCTGCTTCACCATTTGTGCTCTGAATTTTGACCGTAAAGCTTCTGACTACTGCTCACACAATGGAAAGATGCCCATGCGTTTATCTAGAAGCTGCCATTATGCAGTGCGTCTGCCCAGAGTGGTGAACTTTGAGAGTTATGTAAGCAGCAAAGTGAATTATTGGAAGGCCACAAAGAAGAATGGGCAATGAAGTCAACTCAGTGACTGGCACTGGGGAAAAAATGACAGGATCACTTGGGGCAAGAACAGTATTCGTGGTATGCTGCTTTATATAAATAAGAGCTTTCAGAAAGAGGCAATGGTGACTCGTGAGATCCATATGAATGGCCTCATTGCTCTCAATGGAAAGGAAACTGCCAGTGGAAACCTCAGTAGCAACAATACATAAAGGCAGGATAGAGAAACTCAGAAGGAAAACAAAGAGCTTGGAAACTTTCCTTCCACCATCTGCAAATTTGTACTTTCAGTACAAATTTCAATACTTTCAGGATCTGCAATGGAGCATCACCTGCACAGGATCTGAGCTGCTGGAAGAAGCAAAGGCCAGAGGACATCACTCCTTGTTCAACTGCTGACCTTCTGCGATTTTCAGAGACATTACTTATTTTCATCTACCTTATTCCTCCTCTCTTTATAATGAGGAAACAAGATTCAGTCTCTGTATGATCTGCTGAGAATAGCATTATATAAGCACTAGACATTTACCATTAATTAGGAAACTATGAAGAAGAGTCACCTTTTTTTAAAAAAAAAAACAAAAAAAAACTGTCTCTCAGCAACTCGGCTTCTCCAGCTCCAAATAAAGAATTAGCATATGACAATGTCACATTATTTTCCACAGTAATTTTGAAATTTGGCTTAATTAAAGTTTATTTTCTAGATGGATTAACAAACAAGTAACTAGTAGTTACAGGGTTAAATAATTTCTGACCATTTATGTAAATGGGATAAAAGTCCTATGTTGACATTTTAATAGTGCTGTGTATGAGGCACAATTTAGTTCAGATGATTGCTACTAGGGTTTGAGCATTTTCACCACCAGGCTATTAGTGAAGTCTAGATCAGCTCCCCAGTGACTCTAAGCAAGCTGTTTTAAAGGACAGACATTCAGATACCCGTGTAGGGACATTCAAGACTGGATGCATCTATAGAAACATTTCCTTTAAGACTCTGCAAACCCAAACCGCTTTTGGACCCTGATGGTAGTAAATGCCAAGGAGTTCTTTAGATCCTCCTGGTTTTTCACTCTTCACAGTTGTGAGTTTGCACAAAGACATATACAAGATACACCTGGCGCTGCTGAATATTTTGCAAAATCCCCTAGAAGCAGTGCTCCAATATAGTTATCCAAACATAACTCAGCTCAGTGCCTTCAAAATAAAATTGCTCAGTTCAGCTGCCTGAAGACCACTTTCAAGTCCCACTGCCAGAATTTTTACATTGCTACCCATCCAATTTTACATAGATATCCATTGAATTGGAATATGTGGGCTTTGAAGAGGAATGAGCCCCAAAAGCTGGAAAAATATTCTCTAAAACTCCCCCAAATTGCACTGTCAATGATAGGAGACTTCTCTGCATCCTTCAACGGAAGGACCACCCATCTTGGTGGTATAAACAGGGATAACTTCAAGCCAGCGTGTTTATACCAGTAGGCACCAGCAAAGTTGAGTACCGTTGAGTCATGCTCAGCTTCAGAGGGTATCTGAGTCTGTTAGACTCAGTCATGCAGTCTGCTGACACAAGTCACAAATCAGAGAACTTCGTTCACAACAGCAGTGAGTTACCAGCAGTTAGATGGTAACTCAAAGGGGCCACTGTGAGCCTTTCAAGTCCCCTATATGCACCTGTGGTGTACAGCTGTCATCTACATTCAGCTGTGCTCTACCCGCCTTCAGAACTAAGCATTGCAGTGATTCACAGGAGGTCAAGAGCACCTTTGGCTGCTAGCATCTCCTTAATACAAAAATAAGTGGTCTGCATGGACCTGTTGCAAGGAAAAACCCACAGCTTTGTAACAGAGCTGGAAACAGACATGTTATTATTCCCATAAAAGAAAATGAGGCAAAGGAAGAACCACAGTTCTGATGCCTATGGCATAAGAAATATATTTTAAAATGCTCCCAGCTCATAGTAAAAACTCATCATTGCTTAAAATGGTAGAAGATACAGTCTTTGAAACTTTTAAATATTTAATTTGCATCTTTTTAAATCCAAGGCAAAGTTTGTATTGCAGTGTGCAATGAGGATCGGGAATATTTTTATTCTGGTAAACAAAAGTGTAGCCTGTTTCTAATGAGTAGCAATCAAGAGACACTGCAGGGACACAAAACATAAAATAAAATAGCAAGAGAATCCAATATGCTGCTATTCTTGGCAGTTCTAAAAATTAATTCAAAACTACATCCATTACAAGAGTAATGGAAATGTAGAGCTCCATGTCTGTAAATATTAGGACTGTGGCTGATAGTTTCATTTCCTCCCCTACCTCAGTGAAATATGGCAGTTTACAGCTAAATTACATAATGTGGCCACAGTTTGTAAACAAAACAATCAATGTTGCAAATGTTTGTGCCTAGTAAATAGATGTACTGCTGTATTAGTTAGAATTCTGCATCCTGCAATAGCTGTTCGTTTCCAAATAGGTATATCTCTTATTAAGCATTTGATTATTAATTTCTCCATTCCCAGTGCAAAATACAACAGAAAGAAGCCTTCTGCTGTAACATTTGCAAATCACACCCAAAATCTTAATAAAGTAGCTCCAAATCTGTTTCAGATCTAATTCTCTCAGACAGTTGTACATTGTCAGCCTGACCCAGATGCTTAAAATGCATTAATGTTTATGCTTTTAACTGGAAAAAACAATCATTGAGTATGGTAATCCGAAAATCAGCCTGTGCCCCATTGCACCTCAGTGGATTTGACTGCCTGAATTTTCTCATCCTTGTGTAACCCCAGCATCCCTGGTTCATTTAATTCCTTAAGCTTTAATTAAAAAACAGCAATGAAAGCCAGCAAGACAAAGCAGCTGAAAATTCCTTTTTAGCTTGCAGAACAGCTAATATCGCTTTGAGAAGAGACAGCAAACACCACATTTGAATACAAAGGTGGTCTACTGAAACTTAATCTCTCTTCTGTTGTATCCTGCTGAGGAATACTTTACAGAGCCGGTCTTTTATTTATATTCTTGCACCAGGGGAAGAGAAAACCATAAAACTTGTACTATTGTTTCATCTGGTTTCTTCCTCCTGTCTTCAAATGGTGAGCCTGGAGCCTGCTTAACTCACTCCAGGAAAATAACAACAAAACATTATTAAGGACACACATTTCTTAAAACACAAAGTCCTTGCTTCACTTGGGGGCCACAGGGAGATTCTTGTCATAAACCAGGAGATGCTGGTTTGGTTTGGTGCTGCGAGAGATGGAAATGGAAGAACTGTGTCAGAATCACATTTCCATGGCCAAGGGTGATCAATGTCCGGAGAGCCCAGCTGGCTATCGTTATATAGGTGTATGAAGAGCAATGTGGCTCTTTGTGATTTGGTCACAAAATGCTCTCCCCCTACTGCGGTAACAAGGGAGTCCCCAGCAGCCCATACTGTATCAAGAGTAAGTTTTCCTGCCACCACATCAGCTTCCAAAGTGTTGTAGACTCCATGAGCACTGACAACACCAGAGATTGCACAGAGGTCATTATATTGTCTGCAACACATAGGATCAGCTCACAAGCACCACCAGCAAACCCACTGATACAGACGAAGACGTCACAATCTGGGTAAAATGGGCTCCTTTGTCAAGCTACCCCATGACTCACTGTGCAACCATGAGCCACTGCCAACGCAAGCTGGCCACAGAGCTCTGATGCCAAGAGGGTGATTTTGCTGAGCAAATTCAACTCTCCTGTATCTCTTCAGCTTATTGTACTCATACTTCCCTGCTGGAACAAAGTCTTTAGCACCAGGTGGGACCAAAGCACAGCGTTGGCTCTTTCAGTAACTATCAGACTGAGGAATTTCACACACCCATCACAAAAATGGCCACATATTGAGGTGCTACCATCCCACTGGACACAAAGAGAAGCGTCTGCACTACACTGTATGCTCTAGCAACTGCACAGCTTTATTTAAAGCTCCAGGAGCTGGAAGAGAAGCTTTGATCATGTTCTGAGTGGTTTTCACTGTTTCAGCTGAAGCTGTGATCTCTGAAGTTGGGCAAGCAAAGCTTTTCCCCATTTCAGGAGCCTTTTGATGGTTTTAGATTTTGTCTTTTCACCTAATAAGGTAGAAATATTTTTATCTTCTATAAATTCACTTTCCAACTAACTTTAGCCCAAGAGAAAAGTTTTGCTTGAGTGTGAACCTTCTTTCCCATATTTTTTGCACGTTATCTTGCAGTTCACAACAAAGTTATAACTGAATCAAGAGAATTTATATTAATCTTTTCAAGTATTTTTAAGCAATCCTGAAATCGAAACAACAAAAAAAAATCAAGCAAGATGCTCAACAAAAACAGATTTTACCACAAAATGTCTGTTTTGACAAACTGACGTATTTGGTTGCAAATGGATAATAAAAATAATCCTAACCAAATTCAGTAACTTTTATACAACTATACATGATATTAGTCAGTGTGATCCTGCATTTCCAAAATAAAGCTGTACTTGCCAAACCCTTTTGGAAGCCATGGTTTCCTTACCCGTTAGGACCATTAGAACCAATCTTGTCTAATGCATAATTTTTTGCACAATTGCATTTAAGGCCACTGAAGCCAGAAACAAACATGGGCACTGCCTTCACTGAACAGTGAATTATACTTTATGCCAAAATACAGGCAAATAGAGCAGAAGGCCCCAATGTCTTAAATATTTTAATGCAAGCAAAACTATAGAGCACATTACTAAGAACCCACCTGGAATCCTACATCTTGCTGTAGGATCCCGAGCACAAGACAAATGTGGACCTGTTACAGTTGGTCTAGAGGAGGGCCACAAAGATAGTCAGAGGGCTGGAACACCTTTCCTTTGAAGGAAGGCTGAGGGAGGTGGCCTTGTTCAGCCAGGAGAAGTGAAGGCACCAGGGAGACTTTATTGCGGCCTTTTGGTAAGAAAGACAGATAAAGACTTTTAAGCAATCCCTGTAGTGACAGAACAAGGGGCAATGGTTTTAAACAGAAAGAGGGTAGGTTTAGATTCGACATAAGGAAGACATTGTTTCTGATGACAGTGGTGGGACACTGTTTCCCAGAGAAGTTGTGGATGCCCCATTCCTGGCAGTCTTGAAGCTCAGGTTGGACAGGGATTTGAGCAACCTGATCTCATGGAAGATGTCCCTGCTTATGGCAGGGGATTGGACCAGATGGTCTTTAAAGGTCCCTTCCAAACCAAAACATTCAATGAGTCTACGATTCTGACCTTTGACTTTCATTCGATGTAAATGTTAGTCTTTCCCCAAAATTGTGACTATGCCTTAAATTCTCCCTTTTCTGACTGGATTTTAGCTGTAATGTGCTGACACTGAAGTAAAGTATGCTTCTGTGTTTCATTTTTATATAGTTGACTTCTTTAGTTCAGCAGTTTTATGGCTTTCAATTTGACTTTTTAAGTATGTGTTTATAGCGTTTCACCTTTCTCTCAAATGGATAAGCCCATAAGAACTTTGCTGTTTGATTAAGTTATCATGCATGAAGAACCAGAAAAATTTAAGACAATTGTTCATTTAAATGGCTGTTAATTACATCCTCCTGACATAGTTATTGTACTATAAGCACACTTTGGATAAAACTGCTGTACTATCTAATTGAACTCAAAAATATTTCTGACATTTTAATGAACACACCAATTAGTTTTATTTTACAAGACTTTCAAATGAACCACTGAGAATTAGAAAATGACATTCAAGGTCTGCATATAATTAAATTGCATAACACAGAAGAGGGGAAACATAGCGTCATGTTGAAGAAAAAAAATATGTAGAGACACATTAACATTCAAGATGTGTTAGAGTAAATAAGATCTTTGTAAAACAAAAGCCATTCTTTTTTTACCACCAAAGTTCACAAAAGTCAATGGAAGGACACAGTGTCATTGTCACCAGCCATACATTGTAAACCTGGGGATTCCAGGGCCATTATACTATTCCTTGTTCAGAGACCCCACTTTGATTTCACTTTCATGGAAATTTTGCATTATTATTTACATAAGTCAAGTGGACCTTCAGAGAGCCAGTGGAGCTATGCTGTAATGAACTAGATACAAGACGACAAACAGATGTCTGGACTTCAAAACAATCACAGTGCATGTGAGGCTTCCCATATGAGAGATGAACTGCATAGGAACAGAAATTGAAGGCATTTAAATCAGTTAAATTAGACATTAATGCAAAATGCTAATAATTCACAGTAGCACCCATCTGATTTTCATTATACTCTAAGTAGAATCTGGTATTTGTTAAAGAGGACAACTGTTCTTAAAAGATATGTTGCTCACAATCATCTCATGATAAAAAAGGTAAATAATACTAAGTAGTCAGTCTTCGTATCAAAGCAAAGATAAGGAAAAGGAAAAGAGAAAAAATATTTAAGGATGAATTTTCAGCCTATGCAAATGACTGCAGAGGGTATTGCTGCTTAAACAAATAAAGCCGCCGGATTTCAGCTTTTCAATGCAGATCAATTTACATCAATGGAGTTACTCAATATATACCATAATGTATGAGCAAGTTCGGACAACACTACATCCTGGCTGATGAGAAGGAGATGGAGAGTGGCAACCTCTGCTAAAGGACAGGAAAACAAATGAAATATTAGAAAATATTGTTTGAAGGAGAATGTGAATCAGCACACTTTTGTTCTATTTTTTTTTCTTTCAAAACAGATAAAATAAAACTGCTTCAAGCAGA
>JAOXJM010000004.1:6170486-6182306 GCA_026413425.1 Tringa solitaria
GGGGGGTCCCTGAGCTCGGAGACCCCTCTGTGCAGCGCCATCCGACCCTCACCTCGGGCTCACCTCAGCCTTTGCCACCGCCTCAGCGACCGCCTGCTCTTTACCGCCTTTAAATCTCCGCACGGCTCCTGGTCACGCCCCCTCCGCTTTTGATTGGTTGCCGCGGACTTCCTGCTTCCGGCTGAGGCTGTGAGGAGCTGGGGGGAGGAAGGTGTGTGTCACCTCTGTTCTCGTCGCTGGTGCTGTCGCTGTTACCTCGTTGACCACTCTTGTAGTGCACAAGAGCAAAGGAGGTCTGGGCTTTTATGGTAAACAAAAGCACTTTCTTTTTTTTTTTTTTATGAAGATATTCTCTCACAACCTCAAAAAAAATTCTCACGTTGCACAAAATGGCGTACACTGAAGATACCACTTTGCCATGACCGTACAGGCAATGCGTTGTGCTGTAAAGATTGCTTTTGAAAGAGTAAAGGAAGTTCAAAAAAAGAGAGGGGGCAATGACAGTTTTGCAGCCAATTTTCTAAGATGTCAGAAAGAGCAGCAGGTACCTACCACCTGAGGACAGACAGGAATGGACTCAAAGCACCCTGAAACCAAAGGGGGCCTTTCCAGCAACTTCAGTGGAACCTATATCTGGCACGCTCTCTGGGTGTGAGTGGTTGATGATCTGTCATTGAAACAAAGGTGTGCCCCATTTTGAGATGCACTAAATATCCTGTGTCAGAAGAGCACTGCAATCTTCCCAAATGGCCCCAAAGCTCAAAGGCTGCTGCAGGCAAAGGAGGGTGTCTTTTCTTCTCTCTTATTCTATGTTTTGCGATTAGAGAATATTGCAAAAGCAGTGTTTCAGGCTAGTCTGTTTGCATTTGTTTTCCAGTTTTGACCAGATTCCCCAAAAGTGAGGCATGTACTTTTGCTATTGCACTGAAATGGGTGCAGGAGAAGCACAAAATTATTAATTTACTCAGGTTTTCTGATAAGTAGACAGCATGCTCAGGACCTAGCAGGGTAAGACCTGTACTTCCCCCTAAAGCTATGGGGTCTTTTGCATAGTTTCCAGCCACTGAATAATAAAATAGGTCAGTTTAATACATTTGCTTAGTTTGCAATAAATAATCAACCTAGCATCCTCACATGATCTAATCCAGACTGACAGCAAATCAGCATATAATTATTACTCAGGTTTCTTTATACTATTAATTTACCTCTTTAGTGTTTGAGGTTGCTTTGTTTCTAAGTTAGGTCATTTCTTTTGGGAAAAGAGCCTTCTTTTCCACTTTCTTTCACCTGTGTAAGACTCCTCTCACAACACTATTCTGGTCTTTTAAAAATATTTTCCTTTGGGTGTGTTAAAATGCGCATTGTTTGCAGTTGCTCAGCCAACTAAGAAAATTAAGGTTAAATTTTTATCAGCTCCCAGTCAACTTCAGTATGTAATATCCTTTTCCTCCTTTCTCTTTGCGTTATGTGCCATTTTTTCCCCTCTACCAGTCCAGTCATTTCTTCCAAGTAATTGATAAAAGTAATAAATTACTGTCATGGGGTGAACGTTCCCCGAAAGCACTACTCAGAACCTGAGACCTTGGCTACATTTGCTCAGCTTAAACTCATTAGCTGATTCTGGCATGCATGGGTAAACAAAAGCACAGATATTTAGACTTTAGACTGTGTCTGCCTAAATTCCCTCGAAACACCAAAAGAGAGCATAATACAACGCACTTCATGCCCTACTCAAATATGGCTATTCCCCAATAAACCTGCTTTTTTGCCCGGAGAGTGTGTTGTGGGAGTTTTGCTTTAACTTTGTTGCATGCAGCTTCTTTTTTCCACTTGACACTGAGTAAAAAGTCAGAAAAAAATATCCCATAAATATTTTTAAGTGATTCAAGTAGGAAGAGCTAAGTTAAAGTATCTTTTATGATTTTCAACTTTACTCAACTATGAATAACATACACAATGCAAAGAAATTACCCAAGTGGAAAATAAATTTATCTGAACATTAAATTCTAATGGCACTGAGAACAAATCTGCTTGTGACTTCAATTTCCAAAATCCTTTCCTGATTTTTCACAGCTCCAGTGTGAAAGTAGGAAAGCCAGAGTCAAGTACTAACTTGGTTCAACACATCTGTTTCCAGAACCTTATGTAGTATCTATATGCAGGAAGAGAGACTGGCCCAGATTGATGGCCCAGAAAAGAAAAAAAGACATTTCCATCATCTCTTTTCCAGTGATAGGGATGATTCTGTCTCTGTTGGCATTTGCATGTGTCTCCCAGTGTAAATTATGATAATTCAAATGAGGTAATTCAAATGTTTACAGGTAAAAATGTGTTTAGATGTGTGACAGAGGGGCTTTCGAATTTTAGTGAAACATTTTATACTACAAGAGCCACCTACACTTATTAACTAAGACAAGATTGTAATTTTACCATGTCCGTTGTCCTTGTCTTCCAATGTAAGGGCAAAAAAATAGGTGTGATATCAAATACAGAGATGTGCTACCTTTGTTTTAGATAAATGTCCGTGTGTTGGCAGTGTGACCTTGCTTCCCTATATTACTCCAAGAGGAACGTTTAGAAGTACTGCAAATCGAGTGCTATTAGCCAAGGTGTTACCCGCAGCAATTCCCAAGACTTTAAGGGCAAGTGCTACATAATTCTTCGAGCTGAAAAAGGTGTTTCCGTGAGATAAAATGGCATGGTTCAAAATATCAGAGGTTATCACGCAACTGGGTGTTAAACTGCTGGAATTGTTTTTAATGCCTTACATTAATAGTACCTGGAGACTAAAATCCAGCATTTATTGATTTAAAGTAGTGCTGTGTGGGACTAGAGAGTCTTTTAATCCTTATTTTGCCAATAACCCACTTCAGATCCTTATACCAGCCACTTGACCTTCCTGTTTCTATTTCTTCTCAAGCATTTGGTGATGCAATTAACTTAAAATTCATTAAGGCAAGGACTACTCATCTTTTATGTTTGTGAAGTATCTTGCATGTGGTGGCCTTAGTGTCTAAGGTCTGTAGTTCCTGCTACTATATAAATAAAGTCACAATAAGTACCAAGTAGAAGTTTCTCTCCATGGTGGGGTTGTTGGTTGTTTTGTTGATTTGTCTTTTGTTGTGTTTTTTTCCAGAGAAACCATGGAGAGAGCTGCTTCAGATAGAGTGCGGTGACTCTGGTCATCAAAAATCCGGATTTGAAGTGGAATATTAATTTCAGAGATATTTTAACCTGCTGGCAGTCAATTACAGTGAGTGGATGGCATTTTAAAAGCATTTCTTTCTTTTGAATTGAAATAACTTTTAAGGTAGAAAAGCAGTGTGAATAGTTGCCATCTGGATGCAGCTTACCTCCCAGAGAATATATTGAGGCACGGGTGTATGCATATAGATTATATTTGTTCTTTTTAGTCAGTGATCCTAATTTTTTTTCATTTCCCATTTGACCCATCTTGACTGGCAGCTAAAAATTTCAATTTAAACAACTGGTTGAGATTCATTTGCTAGAACTTATAAGCAGAAATAGTGTTTGGATTAGCAATGAGGCTCTCACCCTCCAAAGAATAAAGAGGAATCAGTTTTGAAGAAGAGTATGAATATGTATATGATACTAAGGCTGCTATAACAAAACCAGATTACTGATTTAAATTACCTTTGGTTATTTACTAGACTTTTAAAAGTTCTGCAGTTTACAAGGGGAGGCAAGTTTGCACAAAGTGCTGGTGTCAGGTAGGTAGCAGGCATTCTGCATAGTTCATAATGCACTTTAGTCCTGGTTTACAGTCTCACTGTTACACTGTTCATCTTCGCTTTTACCAGACATACTGATTATGTCTAATATTGGCATTTCTGTGATGGAGAGGTCACCATCATATGGGGTATGCAAAAACAAGAGAGTTAACAGAAAAGAGGGCACCCTAGACTTCAGGGATTCTCTCTTTGTTAGAAACTTAAACCATATGACCACTAATAATTGATTATTTTTTTTGAGCTGGAAATCTGATTTATAGTCCTCTGTGATCTTTTAATTTACCAGGCATCAAAAAAAATACTTAAAGAAAACTTTAAAAAGAGGTAGATGAACACAGGATGGAAATCAAACCCAAAGCTAGGGCAGGCTCTAGTTGAACCATTTCTCCTTCCCTTTCCCCCAAATGGCTTGTTGTTACAAATTTTATATTGATGGCCCTACATTTCTTGCAATTTACTGAGACAGAAAGTTTCTCTAGCACCAGGCACTTCTATGCTTGCCCGAGTGCCTCAACCCCATCGCATTTTCTTCTTGGGAATTTTCCACCTTGGCTTTGCCACTATATACCTGAAACAGCTTAACTGAGTAATGTGATTTAAAAAGGTAAACTATGAAAAGAAGATAAAGGGAACTGAAGCCAAATGCAGCATTTTCATTACGTTCAGACTACCAAAAAATGCATTTTGGTTTGGAAAAATTGTTAGTCATGCTGAATCAATCCATCACATGAACGTGTATACTCATATAAAAATGATGCAGTGGTATTATATCTAAATGGTAGTACTTAATACATTTTTCCATCTGAATTCAATTTTGTCCAACTAAATAGCATTTATTAACATAGACATTAAAAGGATCTAATTGAAACAGCTGACAAATGCAATCCTGCGAGATTAAGACTGATATTGACTAAATGTTATTATGAAAACTGATTGCATTCCTGTTTGAATTGGCAAACGTTCAGTTGATTTCCAAAGCAAAGATGCATTGACCTATATGAATAAGAGTGCCAACTTGCGTTGTCCCAAGAGCAATGTTTGCATTACTCAAATTCACAATACCTAATTCAACAGTTTTCATGCCCCTTCTTGTTTCCCAGCCATTAGCATTCATGCAAACAGCCTGTTTGCACAACTTCTTGGCCGCAGCCATTTATACAAATATCTTTATCCACGTGCAAACACAGCTATACCTGCACAGACAATGGTTCGATACTTGTTATTTGCTACTCACTATTTGCCATTTGTTATTTTAGTTATCTTTGGCTATAATCATTTCAGCTGGCTGATCCGGGAGTAGTCAAGCCACCGAGGAGAAAATCGCATGTCCTGAATGACAAACAGTTCAGGCAGCCAGAGACTGATGTGACCATCGTGGTGAGCACTGCAAATAAACACATCTATTAAAAAAAAAACCAACAAAATGTGTGAAAGCTAGACAAAAAATACATTTACCTATCACACCTCAGTTAATATATCTAATGGTTACTCTGGGTATAATTTAACAAAAAAATGTTCAGTATTTTTTTCTGTTTTTTTACAATAATGAAATATTCAGACAAAAGATTAACAAGCATTTTAAACGCTGCCAAAGCCAGCTTTTCAACTATCAGCACCATGGAAACATCTTTGAATTAACTACTTTTCCTCCCTCCCAGTTTCTTACTGCTTTGAATACCTTTAAATTCTCTCAAAGTAAAGCAAAGTAGTTTTTCAGGGGGGGGTTGTTTCGGTTCGGTTTGGGCTGGGTTTTTTTACACTAGTTCAGATTTTCTTATCGAAAAGAAAAAAAAAGATTTTAAAAAAAGGAACCAAAAGAAGTCATTTTTCACAGCACTGCTGGACTGTTGGTCCCTGGGAAATACAGAGCTAGACTAATGGCTCGAACACAGCATCTATTTTTACTTCAGCCGTAGAAGGCCAAATGACCTGAATGATTAAATCATGAAACAGGTGTCCTGAAAGAAGTTGTGGCACCGTGCAAAAACCCCAGCGTTCTCACAGCTAAACCAGCCAGCTCAGGTCATTTTGTCTGATCTGGAAATCCAGCTTTGCCCTCCCTTTCTTCTGCAGCCGTAGGTACCACCAGTAGCAAGAGGATGGAGTAGAGCTGCCTGAAGTTCATCCTTTTCCATTCTTAGAACAATCGGCTTACCTGTAGTTAGAAGTGCAACATTAAGTACTGTTAGACAATTGCTTGCTATTGATTCTTTAGGTTTCTCATTGTTGGTTTTTTAATTTTGGGAGATTAAGATTGAAGCCTGTTTGGTGTCAACACACATGCACGTATCATAAATTAGACATACTTCTTTCAGAAACTGAAAGATAAGGACTCATAAGTGTTTGCATATGTAACTGCAGGAAAATATGTATTTATTCAAACTTACTGTCTTACAGAGAAAAACAAAGTATATAGTAAGTGAGATGATTTGCTTGATAAATTCATTTGTCTTCTTAATGAGCCTTTCTTTCTGAGGCAGTCTGAACAACTCATGTATCTGAGCACATCATCAGTAACCTTGAAAACTCTTGTCAATATTTGGGAAAAATCCTTGCTGCAAGATGCAGGAAAACTTAAAGCTGAAAATCTCTATAGGGACACCTGCTAGCTGATGACTAGGCATGCTTGACATGTTGCTATTTAAATAGGCTTAAGCATACAGGGCAAATGACAGGGGTGGTTTAAAAGTTCCCATAAGCAGGAAAATTCCTCAATATTTTCACACGCATTCGATCATCCCAGTGCCTCAGCTGACTGCTGCAGATCAGCTCCTGCAACACAAATACGCTTTAACGAGACAACTCAGGGGGACGAGGGGACAGAGTTGAGTTTCATGTTTTTTGGCAGAGCAAGTGCAAATTGCATTCCCAGGACCATCTGCTGAGATAGTAATTCCTCTCCGTCAAAGAAAGAGCACATGGGTTGAAGCACTGTTAATACATTGTGCCTTTTAAATAAATCACTTTATGCATACACAGATCATGTTGTGATATTTTTCATTTAGGATGAGGTTTCTCCAACGGAGCAAAGTAATGTGAAGTTTGCATCCGTATGGAGTTCAGGGTTATTTGCCCCATTAATCAACAGACAGTGCAAAGTGTATGTGCTAATAAAGCCTTCACGTTGCACAGGCAAGTGTCGTGTTCTTGTGTCTTACTTGTATCAGAAGCAAACTGTCCTATTGGATGGGAAAAAAAAACAGGTTGGGGGAGGAAAGAGGCTGAGGCTGTAACTTGTGCTGCATGACCTCCTGAGGTTCTGCTGGCCAAGAAGTGTTCCAGCTGAACAACCTTCCCTTGAAATTCAGTGGAAACACCACGTTTTAAGAATTTTGTAAGAGTGTGCCAAGTGTATCAAGACATTTGATGGGATGAGGCAGAGCTGGTTTTATCTGTGAATCTTTTATTTTGTCCATGAAGAAATGCTTTCAACTCAGGGCTGAAAATAAACTCCAGTTACTGACTATCTGTGGGTCCACATGCAGGGCTGAAACGTTTTTAGCACCATCCCTAGCTATTTACTTGTGGGTTGACTGGGAAGTGGTACTACAAAATCTGGGGTCTGTTGTCCTTCTGGTGTTTTAGACCAAATTCTCCAATGGGCTTTAATTGTCCTCTTGCTTTCACAGAGTGATTCTTATAAGATTAGAGGTTGTGAAATGCTGCCCTGGAAGCATCTCTCATGCCTGCAAAGCTGAGGGTCTGAGTCACAAGTGTTCCAGATGTGCAGGAATCAGAGATACTGTAATGTGAAAACAACAAAAAAAGGTCTAGCATAACTTCCCTACTCATAAAACTACATATTGAGGGAACTTCCAGGTAGAAGCAGCCAAGGACCCCACAGAAAACAAGGAAGTGCCAAAATCTAAATCCTCTTCATTTAAGGTCCATGAGGTAAATTTTCATACTTGAAAAGAACTGTGGTAGTTATTAATGATTTTTTTTTAATTTTGGATTTTATAATTCTACTAGTCAAATAGCAAAATCCAAAATAAAATATTTGATAGATGTTACTCATCATTGGCATCTTAGAGAAAGAATTAATACTATTGGTGCTGCTTCTATAGGTATTTTTCTTTACATAAATTTTAATTAGTGCTCTTAATATCTTCACAGCCTGGAGAAGTAGAGACTTTACTGTTCCCCTTCATTCTCCCTTGCTGATATTTGACAGCTTCTGTTTATCAGCTAATTGTATTTTTACCAGCCCTAACATGCTCCAGTAGCCTCAGTGATCTGAGAGCACTGAAAAAAACCACCTTGAGAATGACAATGCTGGCAGCTTAGTGGAACAAAGAAGCCGACAAGCTACATTTTAAAATGGCAATCAATATTAACTTACCTCGCGCTTTAGAAACAAAGTAGATTTGACAAATGGTATCAAAACCCTACCTCCAATTGACTTTTGTAAATGAATGTTTCTCCTATATGCCATTTATGTTTCTAGATGTTATTGAAGTTGTTTAATAATGTTTTCATGTCATCAGAGAATTTGTTATTACAACTGAATATTTTATTTTTTGTGCTCAGAGAAAGAAAAATTTAATCAGTGAAAAAAAAAGGCAAAGATATTGAACATATTCCAAATAGCTCGGTAATGTGTAAGTAAACAGGAGACATGAACATATTGTTTGTTGTCATCATAAGATAGCTTCTTACCGTCAGATGAGATTCACTTTAATGTTTAGGCAAAACTCTTTTACATAAAGATAGCAACATGAAACTTACGCATGATTGAGTTTTCACTAAATCTGCATGTAATTATTTTATAACAGTAGTACAAACAGTATAGGATCAGTTCAGACAAGGCTGGAGTCCTCCTCCAAAAATCTGAAATCCAGTTTCTTTGTTCTTTACAAATAGTTGGACAGGTTTTTTCCAGCTTAAACAATTCTATGTCAAAACTGGGGGAAAAAAAATGAAAATACATATGATTTTTGTACACACAAAGAGGTCTGTATTAGTTGCAGAATGAGATGCATGAAACACTGAAGAATAGCTGCAAAATCATCTCCCTATGCTAGGAAGTACCACCTGCACCTCTACTGTATTCCTCTTGGATACATATCCCTTGGTGTTAAAAACATCCAGTGACAGAGACTGTATAACCTCTTTGGGCAATCTATTCCCACACCAATTTCAAACACTTAGAAATTTTATGATAAGCCTTATTTATCCTTAAGAATAGCCTAAATTTCCATCGCTACCATCCAAGCCAATTAACTTTTTGTCCTGATGTGGAGGAGAAACTTCTCAGCAGCAGTAGACACAGTGGAAGATTGGGCTGTCATGTCACCCTTATGTCTTCTCACCTCAAAAGTTAACCAACACTATTAAGTCAATCTTTTCTTGTAGGCCACAATTACTAAACCTATACTCTTGTTCTCAGTCTCTGGACTTCCTCTGATTATCTCTTATTATCCTATCAATTATCCTATTTCAACATCTACATATAGTGTTTGCCTTTTTTTAAAAAAAGCATGATTCACTGTAATTCCCATCTCCTTTTCTAAAGAACTCTTGCTAATTAACTAGTTTACTCCTAGCAAAGAACAGACTTTTCAGTGTCCTCCTTACTGAATGTCCTCAGTCACTGGCCTGACTTGACATTTATTCTCATTAAGACAGAACAAAATTTCACAAGGAAAATCAAGTGTTGTGATTTTAAGAACAATCCATTGATTCCACGGCTGCAATAATCATTTGAGTTATGCAGAAAATTATCTATGACACACTGAACAACACTATGTATAAACAGAGCAAACACACATGCTTTATTAATGGATTTGCATAAAAATTCACATTGTTTGATAATGCTAGTCTAATATATCTACTGAATCCATTGTACAGATCAGGTCCAATTTTTCATTACCATGCATGGCGTGTAGTCACCTACATCAATGAAAAAAGAAGACTCAACATCAAAAATTCAGTCCTGGACTGTTCTGCACCTCAAATCTAAAGAGTCAATCTTGACTTTTAACAATTAGCGAAGGTAGATGGCAGAACATAAAAATATGAAGTAGGAATGTTAATCCAGCTACCAGAGCTAAGACATCAGAAATGCTACAGCAAAAACCTGGAATTACAGATATTCAGTCATCCTCGAGCTGGCAAAATACAAGCTGGCTTCTGGAAAAGCAAGAGTAAAATATTCAGACAGTGTTGTTCACGAGTCCTACACTCATGGAGGTTTTTTTTTTTTTCTAAGGTCAGGCCTAGATCTGGCCTTTAAAAGCGGGCAGATTGAGAAGCAAGTCTTGCTGAGAAGAGGGATGCTGCGTGCAAAAGGGACTCGGTACGGGCCGTAGGCACCAGGACCAGGTGGGTGGACAGGAAGGGGAAACGGCAGTGAACCTGTACAAATCACACTGGTCAGAAATCGGCCGGCCACGGGCACTTTGCATGGTTTTTGAACTTCTCCAGCAAAACCCAACCAAATGAACTCCTTTGGATCACGGCGCACAGCATCAGCACAAGCCGCGGGGTTACCTGCTGCTCGACGTAGGGACGGTGCATGGACGGGCTCCGCTCTCTCCTGGGCTGGGAATGGCTTTTGCATCATGCAGGCAGACTCCGAGCGTCCCTGTTTACAGGCCTCCACCTGTCTCCCTCCATTTCTTGGCTCCGGCTTCAACGTGCACCTCCAACAGTTTTGTCGCCTGCCAGCCAGGAGCCGTGCTGCCCTAAAGATACCATATTAATGAGTAATCAGGCACAGCAGGTCTTAATGCAGCATACCCCATGGAGTCGCATAAGAGTACCGCTCATTCTGCTCTCTGCTTTCATAAGGTGCAGCCACCGTGCCAGCAAAGAGACAGACACTAATGGAAGGGTTTAGAGGTGAAGAGCTGGCAGAGAAGCACAATATGGAGATGCTTTTTCTTTTTTTTTCCTTCAGGAGACAGAGAGAAAGCTGCAGAAAGAGCATGCGGTCTTTTTCTTTCTTGGCCCTTCCCATCTCTCTTCTCAGTATAAGCAAAAAGCCTACAAAAATTGAATACAAAATACATTGTTGTTGTTATTATTATCCTTGACCTGTCAAAGGTGGAATAGGGTTTGTTCAACAAGGATATCTATTCTATTTACTTTTCTTCCCTTTTCCAGTTAAATCCTCTCTTCATCTGCATTTCTCAGAAAAGCACATGGATTGCTTTTCTTGTTATTATTTGAGTCCGAATTCTTGTGCTTTTTCTTTTTAATTAAAATGTGATTTTTCTGAATTAGAATAAAAAAAAATACTGGTATCAACTATTACAGACATATCAGGGTATCTTAGAAACCTTTTTTCTTATACTCTGCAGCTGTTCTTGATTCAATGCTTTGCTTCATCCAGGGTTGGAGAGGTTACAAAATGGTATCTAAAACCTTTAGATAGGCATAAACTGGCATAAAGCTTTCAGAGTTTGTTACGAGACCATCAGACAAACTGGCCACAGCTCTGCAGCCCCATTCTGCTTCCCGTTAGCCAGCTGCAGACTTGGAGAGGAGTTAAGCAAAGGCAGGAGTGTAACTGCTGGCTGATGCTGGCAGAGATGCAGATTTAAGCAGCTGCTCTATTTTATGAATGTGAAGAGCTGAATCAGGAGATATAAAAAAAAAAAACCAAACCAAAACCCAAACATGCAGAGGCCTATCCTTGCATGGGATTATTCTAACAGCAAGCATGGGTGGGTTGGCCAGCATCCCATATGGGGTGGGAAGTGGAAGGAGCTGTTTCAGCATCACCTACAGATCACTAATTAGCACTGAGCTCTTTAGCCACGCCTCCCCTGCCCCACAGCCCCTCACTTATCTGATTTCCCCAGATCTCATACCCAATCCCACCAGACACCCTATCCACAAAACCTCTAAGTCATCCCAGAAAAATCCCAGTATTTTGTCTCCAAAATGCTTCCTGACACTCATCTTGCTGCAGATTTCCTCCTGTGCAAATGTGACACTTAGAGCCCCCAGTCCTGACACCTCCTGTCTCTCCTGGCTCTACTCGCCTCGCTCAGAATCACATAATCCTCTAGGTTGGAAGGGACCTTCAGGATCATCTTGTCCAACCATCAACCTAACTCTG
>JAOXJM010000004.1:6191186-6226692 GCA_026413425.1 Tringa solitaria
GATCTCAGAGGTCCCTTCCAACCACCAGAATTCTGTGATTCTGTGATTCTGTGATACATAATCCATACACACTGTGATGGATTATAGGCAGAGCCTTTTTTCCCCACATCTGGTTTCATTAGCTGACATGGATTTACTCCTGTTTATGGTACAGTTATTGAAACCCAGACAACAGTTCAGTTCTGAATATGCTCTCTTTTGAGAACTGAAGATCCTTAGGATGACTTTACTGTACCTTTTTTTTTTTTTAAGTACTACAGTAATGACTTGGGAGACGTAGCAAAGGTAGTGACAGAGAGATTTGCAGACACACTAAAAAGAGAAGTGGAAGAAAGAGCAGAGTTCAGTCAAGGGAAATGCCACGATGAAATACAGTGAAGATAAAGAGAAGTTCCGATAGGGTAAGAAAGTTATAGCCATTGGAATAAATCTTCTCCTGTGGAGTAATGTCCCAAAGCAGGAGCTTACCTCATGAGTATGATCTCTATCCCTGAATATGTCATCAACTTCATGCCCCACCAAACATCTATCGATGTGTTATTTAGCATCAAACTTTCATTTTGAAGTGGGGAAAGCCATGTTCATTTTGTCAGCTTCACTTATATAGCATTCCCAAGTTGGTTTTTTTCAGACAATCTACTAGCATATGGAAAGCCATCATTAGTGACTGGCAAAAGTTGACATGCAACTATTCGTATTACTGCAGCCACGAAAGAGAAGTGGTCCAAAGAAAGCCAGAACTATTGACTCTTAAAGAATGGTCAGCTCAGTCTTGCTCTGGCAAGTAACCCATCAGATTAAAACTGCTAAGCTCATACGAGTGTGGTGATGCATACATAATTTGTCTGTAAAACACTTTGGGAAAATTTTCAAAGTTAAAGGTCTACAAAGCACACAAACTCCAACTCTCTGTCAATGTAATGTGCATAACTAGCATTTCTGGCATGAAAAAATTGAGTCCTTTTTGGCTCTGAAAGTATGAGGTAGTTACTATAAATGAAGGTGCTATGTTTCCTATCTTTATAAAATAAATCTGTCCTGAAAGGATGAATTGCAAGACCTGGACCTCAGCACTCTGCTGGAAAGAAGCTTGTGAGTATCCAATATCACTAATTCATACAAAGAAACAGGTATCTGTTTCAAGAGATTATAGCATCAGCGATGCAGAGAGAAGTAGACTTTGTGCTTGAAGATGTCCCACAGTGGCACTCAAGAGGGAAACACAACTGTTAGGCTCCATCAGAAACACCTGGATTGTGGTGAGTGGCTGGGAACTGCGCTAATCAATCAGGATTGCTACAGGAGTGATTAATTTTAATAATTTAATGACTTGTCACAAAAAGTGACCCATATCCCTGAGAGGCTGAACTATCCTCAGCCATCCCAAAAGAGGGATTCTGAGCCCCCGCATCAGGTGCTGAATGAGATCTGGTGAAGCCAGGTGTAGTCCCACAGATCCCATCCCAAGAGGATCCCAGAGACCAGTGCAACCCAGTTGCAGTTGACTAAGATCCCAGTGTCAGGTCTTTAAGCGTATGTAATTCCAGTGATGCAAGCAGCTCAATTAACTTCAACAGATATTATCTATATGCTTACAGGTTTTACTAGATTGCAGTCCAAGCTATTAGTAGCAATATCATTTGCTGACTGAAATAGATTTTAACATTATAAATACTGTCAGATGGAAAGATTCAGCTTGGTTTTGAGCAGGAGAAACATGGGCAAGGAGCACAAGATAAATATTCCACAGTAAGTATTCTATATGGTATTATTTAAAAGGAAACAACTCACATATAATACAACCACAAAACCCTAGCTGTCTTATACTGAAACAGATGGTTAATTAAGTTTCTGTCAAATACACAAGCATAATATAAACAATACATAGTGATAGGTAAACTTTCATTACCCTCCTCTTCAGCCCAAGATCTTATGGGGGGAAATTATTTCTTAACTAACTGTACTTTTTAAACAGTGAACAATTTTAAAAATTTATTTTTTACTTATTTGAAATAAATCAGAGTTTGTCATGGAATAAGCAGGGAAGGGTGGATTTTGATGTTTAATTTTTGAAATAAAAGTCTACTTCATTCTGAAATACGAAACAGTAAACTGTAGTTATAAGCTCTTTAGTACTACTTCATCTAAAAATATGTCCAACTTGCAAAACAGCCTATTAAAAGGATAAATAACCAAGCAAAAAAATTAAAAACATTTTGGAATGTTTTGAATAGAAAGTAAAGAATGTTGAAACATTGTTTACTTCATTTCACTGGGAACAGAAAAAAAATAATCTAGATTTTATCCACTGAATTTAAATGTTATAGGTGAATCACAGATTTCCTCTCCAGGGGTAATACTTTGTATCTTATTTGCTTAACAGAAGTAAAAGTGCCAAGTTTCCCATTAGCATAAAATAAATTCATTTGAAAAACAACCAGGCCAGAAAGAACAATTGCAATCAACTAGCATGACTTTCTGTATAACATAGGTTTTCCGGTTTTTATCTAGAAGATATTTTTCAGGGCTCTCCTCCAACGTAAAACCTAAAAATCATATCCAGTCCCCATTCAAGCCCTGACAGCAACAGAGAAAATGGCATAACCCTTGATATGTAAATCCTCTGCTATTAAATATATGTACACGTATGCGTGGTTTGCACTCTGGATTTGTTTGGTTTAGAGTGAGAAGAATTAAATGCAGTCATGACTTTGGTGCCTTTAATTTCCTATTTCATGGGAAATACTAGTAAACATTGCTATAAAAAACAAGTGAAACATTTCCCACCAGATCTGACCTCTAAAAATTGCACTTGCACCATAGCTAAATGCAGGCATAACGAGAACATCTTTTAAACATCCCTGTTATCTAGAAAAGGTTGTTGAAAATGTCCCCATAAAGCATATGTTCAAGACTATTAATTGTATTGTCGGAAATGAAATCTCAGCAACATCTCTCCATTATGCAGAAAGCCCAGATGTTGTATCAACAATACCAATTTCACCCATTTCTGGTTGGTATAACTACCTAAAATCCGTAAGATGCCTTTCTATTATGCATTCACTAGGGCAGGAGAGTTCAACTCAGAGACAGATTAGTTTGAAGACCAGTGCAATAAGGAAGAATGCTTCTGTAGAGCAAAGAAGCCGGCATTATGGAAGAGAAAAACACAGGGTCCTAAAAAGCTTGCAAAAAACCCTGTGCTGGGAGCGTGCACGGTTAGTGCATCTACACTTGATTGACATCCCAAGGAATTTAGGCAGGAGTTTGAAATGAAGATGACCCATAAATATCTTTTCTGAATCAGGACATACAAGCTGAGTTTGTATGATTGATAACATATGTTCAGTTTAAACATTTTTAAAATGATCAAGTTATGGAGGAGACAAAGTTTTTTGATGGTCTGAACCGGACTTCCCTACTTGTCAGTGACAACATGCAGAGGAGACAGATAAGTAAACTGCAAGTTTAAGATTATGAGAGTACAAATAAAAATAACTGTTGGGTTGTAAGGTGATTTGTATAATAAAAATAGAAACTATTGACCTTGAAGGTGATTGGTCAAAAGAAACAGCAGAAAGGCTTGGTCTGCAAGAGGCTGGTGATGATTGGATGAAATCACACCAAGATGAATGAGGAAACACCTGATTAGGTGATCCGTGAGATCAGATCGGAGACCTCCAATTTAAGCTCAAGCTTTACCAGATTAATTCGGGGAAAGTTCTTCCGAAGATGCCAAGGAGACCAATCAGTGAACCCAACTGCTAATCAAGAGAGAAAACGAGGACACTAATTTCACTATGTGACCAAAACTACACATGCGGACCTCAGGTGAAGGTTGCCCAACACGATCAGAGTGGGTATCTTCCATGAGTGTCTCAAAGAGAGCATTGGAACACGACTTCCCTGGTGTTGCCACACTGAATTGCTGATGAATAGAAAGATGGCCTTTCCTTAGTGAATAATACAGCATGGTTTGTCCTTGTATGGCTGGAAATTATCTTTGTGGGTGCAAAGTTAGATATTATTTTGGGAATAATCATTTAACAGCTTTTAGCAATAACAACTGGAGTATGTAATAAAAAAATAGTATAAGTCAATCGCCCAATTCTATCATTGGTGTTTGTGCAAATCAGTCTTTAAATTCCAGAGCTTTAGTTGCCCTGAAACACAACCAGTATGTCTTTTAAAAACCAGGACAGTGAAATGTTTACTAGAACTGTGCTGTCACTACTAACCAGATTAGACTTCAATACGCCTATGAGAGCCATGGAAGAGCCCTGCAAAGCCATGAGCAGGATAAGCTGGGGTAGGCAGTATCAGTGCCCACACTGCTGCCTTGCCAGATCCTTAGAAGTGTCACTAGAGATTATCACCTTTTTCTGCTGAGCTCGGCTAGCTTCTGGAGCAGATGCAGCTGCATTTAACAAGAAGAGAGCCCTGGAGCCACTTCTGCAGCACACAGATAGGAGCAAGTGCACTGACCCTTCCAGCAATACTGAAAAGTTAGTGTTGCTGGAACCACGTTAGTGTCCACTAAATCCACACCTGACGCTGCGCTCACTGTGCTTTGTTAAGTTTAAAGGGCAGTGAATCTTACATCCATAGCACACTCAGGTCTTGGCACTGCAAGCAAGACCATACGTATCTGAAAGTGGGAAGAGACAGGAGAGTAATTAGGAAGCACAACTGCTAGAAAGGCTCGTGTAGCAAAACGTGCAAGGCACAGCAATCAACAACAGATAGGGGTAAAATGTACCAGGAGAAGGTCACTTCCAGTAACAGGGCAGAGGTAGGTTACTGATTCATTATCTGAGAAACACGTTGTCTGAAGAACCAGTGGGCTGGAAACTGGATTGAGATGTGTTTCAGATAGTTGTGCCAGTCCTGTTGCTGAACTTGGTGAGCAGAACCAAGAGGGAGAGCTCAGCATCAGAGGTCAGATGACTGTTTTTGTCAGAGACCTCTGGACATGGCTTCTTTCTTCCACCACAGAGCTAGAGAAAGTGGAATCACCAGCAAAGAAAGCGAAGGGCAAGGCACAGGCCAGTGTGAGCCTTGACCAAGAATGGCTTTGTCTTTAAAGACATGGAGTCATCTCGTTATGTTAGTCACACTCTGAGAACAAGAAGTGCAAGAAAGGGAAGAGAGAGAAAGTGAGCAAGAGCCCCCTGTAGCTAAAGGTTAGTCAAATGCTTAGATTATTTCACTTAATGTGTAGGTATACGTGTTGGATCCCTTATATTAGCTTACATAGCAGTCAAATTAGCGTTTATTTCTTTTATAAAATAAAATTGTGTTTCTTCTTCCCCTTTCTTGGACTTCTGATAAATATGGCATGAAGTTCTAAAGCGCAGAAGTGACAGAAAATAAATGCACTTACTTTCTGCAAATTTGTGGCTTCCTAATTGCAGATTTTTCCTTCTCAAATCAGAGCAAAAAAGAGCAACTGATGACTACAGCTGAATGAATACTGCAATCATTACCCTTGTTATAATGATATATTTCAATAACAACCACAATGCTTGATCTCCATGGATGGTTTTATAATGACCATGGATTATGCTGAGAAAATGCTACTCCTAATTTTATTCTTAATGGAGTGTGAAAGTCTTGCTATGTGGTAGAGACTAATTGTCACTTTAAATGTAATTTACATCATTCAAAGAACATGCATGCTCCATGGTATTAATTAAAGGATACCACAAAAAGTTTGGTTGACAAGAAATGGTGGATTTCTTACTTCAAGCCAAATGAAGCAGTTGTCTCACTAGAAAAATTCATATTATCATTTAACAAAAGCACATTTTATCACAGATAGCATGTGGTCATGCAAAAGAGCATGCATGGGATTCAGAACATTTGGTATCGGCATAATTAAACTAACTAATCAATGGCAGAACAGTAGTCAAAAGTCAAATCTTAATGAACTGGAAAAATGATACTTCAATTTTTCTGTCTGAAATCCCCAAATTAGGATAATAAACAGAACATATTTCTAATCAGTGAAGAAACAGTATTTTTTCCCTTTGATGATTACTCTGTATTAAAGAAATTATTTACACTGGCTTTGTAAACCATCAGCTAGTTTTGAGTAATTTAATAAAAATAATGTAAATACGTTACGCAGAAACCAAAAGTTCTTGTCTCTTTCTGCAACATTTTTGTTGCAAATACAATTTTCTTCAATTTTTTTTTTTGTTGTTGTAGTTATAAAACTTGTATTCTATTTATGCTGAAATACAGGTATTACATGTGCAGTGCATATTTCCCAATGGGTGGGTACATACTGGGAGAGGATGAGTGTTTTCAAGAAATCCAGTTATCCCTTGAGAAGTGGCTAAAGAGCTGACTGACAGAGGTCAAATGTGACTTTTCATTCACTTTGTCTCCATTCTTACTGTATGGGGAGGGCTTTGATTGAGATCAGCACAATGATAAACCTAATAATAATCAATGCTCTTCTCTGTGTTATGGTTGTATATATCAGCAGTCAAGATCCATGGAACTTCAGCCCCTTCAAAGGGCTGACTGCAACAAATGATGGAAATAGCTTTTCACCCTTATTTTACTTACCTGAAAAATGTGATGTATCCATTAAACATCATTCACTAAGATATAACAGAGGTCAGGGCTAACATGAGGATCTGTACCTAGGCTTCCTGAGTCCTGCTGCCTTGCCTGAAGTTGTGAAAGGATGTAAAGCAACATTCACCCCAAAACAAAATTGTTACCCCAAATCAAAGAACTTCAGCTAAGAAATTGTTATGCCCTCATTCCACATGCAATTTGCAGCAAATGTCCAGTTTTTCTGAAGTCATTCAGCCAGCTCATCAGTATAGTCTGTTACATAATTATTAAATGTGCTTTAACTCGGTCAAGAGAAGGTATTAACCTAATGAAAAGGATGTAGGGAAGGATCCCAGTTTGTTGGGATGAATTCATAAAGGTTCATTCTCCTGTCCATGAACATGTGAAACTGTGAATATTACCATCAGTTCTCAACAATAAACCTAATCTGTATTGCACAGATGCCCTACTTCATTTTAGCACTGCAAAATAGCCAAAGCTTTAGAGAATAGATCAGCCATCTGTGCCTGCAGGTGTTTACAATACAGAATAAATTAAGAAGTGACAAGGCATCGAGAAGGTTACAGTTGAATAATTACCATGGAAAACTCAAAATCTTATGCACCATTTCAGCTACTGAAGATGGAGTATCTGTCTCTGTCCTTTTAAAATCAGTTTCCACTCTTGTTGAGTTTGTTGAGTTTGCCCTTCTGTCTGAAGGACATCTCCCTTCTTCAAATACAGAGCACTTGCAGAAATTAAGCTATGTCAATACTTGTGCTAACAAGGTTTTTTTTTTTCTTTTTGATTTAATTGATGCAAGAAACTCAGTTACCAGTGTTGAGCACAAAGACTCGTGCTTGTCTATTTCCATCAATGACAGCCTGTTCTGCGAGAACATCTTCTGGCTCTAGATTTCTTTCCTCTCTGTTCCCAAGCCTTCTTCCTGATATGATGCTGTTCCATGAAAGCCACTGGCATTATGCACCAAATTCTCTGAGACTAAGGTCATCCTCGACGTTATTTACACATTATACATCTTCAACATCGAAGCTGCAGATGTACGGTAGTAAAAAGAACACAAAGACCTTGGATCTTGTTAGAACTTGGTTGGCCTTTAAAAATTAGAAAACAGTTTTTAAAATTCCCCAAATTAATAAAACATCACTATTTGAGCACTGAAATGGAAGAAATTTTTCAATTGATGAAGTGCTTCTGATTTTGAAAAAAGGAACTTTTTTAGTCTTTTGCTTCAAAGTATCATATATCATAAATTCTTAATAAGTACAATGAGAAATGCTCACAGCTTTTTATCATAGAAAATTCTGGCTTTTTTCAGGATAAGGGAAAGGTTTCACCTTTTCTAAGATTTAAAACATTTTAACAGGAAGATTACTATCAGAAACTTTTGCATAACATCTATTATATTGAGCCCTCTGTCTAGCCATAGCACCAAAGCAGCAGTGGATTTAAGGATCTTTAGAGGAAAGCTATGCAGAAGACTAAAGAAATTAGTAATTAAGCATTCTGGTATCTTCCATGTGTGGTACAAGGGGGTTTTTTTCCTATTCACAGAAGATTCTGAACACACATGTTCACAAATAGCTCAGATGTTAATCCTTTTTTTTCAGGAGTTTGGGTCTAAATAGCAGTGCCTGCTCCCCAAAGTAATTTTCTCTCTTTAACTGTCTGGAGAGAGACAGAGGAAGTTACTTACACTACTTATTCTCAAAAGACGCAATGCAGCTGAGCTGGAAGCAGTGTGTTATTATTGCATAGGCTGAGAAACATTAATGCACTGAGAAAAAGGATTTCCAGAAGTGTAAAAGAGGAGTTATGTCTCCCACCAGGTGTAGGTTGGCCCAGGACAGCAAGCACATCTCTCCACAGCATCTCATGGTCCTGGAAAATGAGATTACACAGGGCCAAAAATCTGTAAACTTTTCTAGGATATAGAATAAAAACCTTTGAGCTTTCAATTTTATAAATTACTAGTGTTGCAATGAAGAGATGCCTGATCTCTGTTGCCTGCAGAAGAGAGAAAGGTCTGTAGGATTACACATGGTTTTACAGAGATTCAGACTCATCTCCTGGGCTTGGGGCACCAATTTTGGAGCCACAGGGTCTCACAGCTCTTTACTGCGTTATCCCGGACTCATTAAGTCCATATTTTGGTCAGATATGAAAAAGTGACAGATTTCTATACTACTTAAAAACTAAATAGTAGTATTCCTACTAGGATAGGGATGGTGGCTGAACCAGAAGATTTGACTGGGTTAGTAACACAAGATTCATAAGCAGCAAGCTGGGTTATCTTCCAGTTCAGCTGAGGAACCGAAAAAGAAAAATACTCAGAATTAAATACATCGGGAAAAAAACCCCCAAACCAATAACAACAAAAAAACCCACCAACAAAACTGGACATGAGCTATCTCTGTAAAACAGATGTTAATAACATGCCATACACTGGCTGGTGTGGAAAGGAACTAATAAAATTATTTATAGCAGTAATTATTCTTATTTTATTATATGGAATGAACTATACCGAGATGCAAATCTAGTAAATCTAGCAGAATATTTCTAACAAATTTCTAATAAAATTTCTTGACCTTGAGCAAGACTGACGTGGGGGAGTTGGCATACAATAGGATACTTTTTAATATGATTTTGCATGCTCTTACCTGAAAGGGAAGCAGTCAGTTACAGTATAGGTTGCTGGATCCAGTATCCCAGTAGACATGGGGCTTTGCGTCCCTGGTTCAGCCAGTAGCAAAGCTGAGTGCGTATTCCCAGCACTGAATTATTTGGTCCAGTGCTGCAGGTTTTGGAGGACAATTCCCATGGAGCAGAATCCAAAAACCATGTATCAACCAGCAGACTTGATAATCAATTTTTGATTTTGGTGTTTTAACACAGTGTTTAGCCAGTCTTAACTTTAAGATGTAAATCAGGTATCAGGTGAAAGCACTAGAAAAGAGAAAATATTTTTAATATGTGCCTTCTGTTCTTCGGTTTTGAACTGAAACTTCACTTCCAGGTCAAATTCAAGCAGAATAGATCAATTGCTCATTTTATTATATCTCCTAAGCAAGCATTGACCTTGGGGCAACTTGACATTTTTGATATTTCCTACCTAACTCTGTGATCTGGATCTTATTCTAGGAATAATCTGCACATCAGGCAGCAAAAAACATTTTCATTTTCTCCTAACCTTCACTGGTCAACACGCATGAAAAAAACCACAGTCAATGGCAGAACAAATGACTAAAGACACACAGAAACAAGTTTTCTTTCACTTGCCCGACTGCCAGGCCAAGAGACCTACCGACCATTTTAATATGTTTGAATCAAACCTACTTGAGCAGTCAAATCAATTCGTAAGCATTTGTAGGATTATCTAATTTAAACATTAGCAGGCAAATTGGACAGCATGGAATTTCTCTACAGAAAATTGCATAAGACAATTTTTTGCCAGTGTAATAAACCTCCTTCTCCAAAGGCAGATTGCCTTTTCATTCCATTTTGATGTTTTAAAGAGTTCTTGGTGTCCATTTTTGAAAACAGAAAACCAAATTTTCTCCTCAATTTGTTTTCCTCCTTCCTGCAGCATATATATTTCACTAAAAATAGCATAGAAGGAAGGAGAAAGGTAATGTGAAAACTGGGAAACCTCACTTTTGAACTAATTTTTAGTTGCACAAAAAGCCAGGAAACTAAGACAGTATAGGATGTTGTGGCAGAAACTGGAACACGTGACAGGTGAGGTGGGATAAAAGTGAATAAATGGGGACGATGCTGTCTTGTAGCGAGTGTGGAAACAGCCACAACTACCACCCGGTACAAAGCCATAAAACATTTCCAATGAGCACACACGTCAGCACACCAAAACCACAAAAATGAGGGAGCCAGGTCTCGATAAAAACATTCAAATTCGACTGTTGAGGACAAAGTAGAGCCTTTGGTGTCAGATCGGCTGGCTCTCAGGTGGACACCTCCATTTCTGACATACATACTAGAGAATATGTGTGAAAATTAACTCTGCCATCACATTTAATTATACCCAAGTGCTTTATCCCGCTGCAGAGTGGCACTGGATAAGAAGGCACAAATATTTGCATGTAATTGTAACAATTTACCTTTTGTTTTGCAGTTGCTGAAAAATATTAACTGGGGCGACAAAGATTTACAGGAGCCTTTCGATGTTTTTTAAGTCAGCCTGCTGTTATTTTTGCAGTGTGAAACAAAGGGCACCTGGACAAGGGGGTTAAATAGAAATGATAAATAGAAAATAGTTTATTTTTGCTGCACAAAGGTCTGTGCTTTCTGTGAAAAACAAACTACAGATTTTTATGTTTGCTGCATTGTCTCTATGAATGGGGAGACATGAATATCTTTGCATGAGCAAGTTTTCATATTCTTTCTCGTATGCTGGTAATTTCACCTGCCTGCTTCATCATCACTTTAGCTTGTCTAACTCATCTCAGATCAACGGGAGCTTGAAATTATCTCAAGGCACATTATGAAATATATAATAGGGGTGTGAAGAAGATGCACGGAGGAACGGGGTGTGGGGACAAAGCTTCTGTTACACCGAGACACAGCACAGTCTATTCTAAATTGCACCATCTCGCGTAACAAATAAAGCAAATGAGAAATAACATTTTAATGCTTCCGACCACTTGGGAGTTTTTACATTTCACACGTTTTACTGCAAGAGAAAACATACTGGTGTTTCTAATCAGGGTCTGTGTCTGAAATATAACTGGAGTTTGCTGGTTTTCACTAGTTTTATCCAAATTAAAGCATTAAATTGTAGAATCATGCATTCAGACCTTGGAGGGCGGATGTGTTAACTTTATTCATATCACATACCAACTGGCTTCTTACTTAGAAACAGTCTAATTCAGCAAGATGCTGTCCAGCAGGAATAAAGATACTGGAATTTTTCACTTAATCTCTTCAGTCCTGAATCAAAGATCTGCGAGTTTGCTATGGACTCGTGGGTTTAACAGAGAACTAGAGTGAAACATAAGAAATCTGATGTCTATTCTCTGATCTGCTATCATCCAGGGTGGTCACTAGGTCTCATCCTCTCTGCTTCCTGAATACTAAAGAGAAATAAAGTATTATTTACCAACATAACTACTATAAATGCGAGAGACAGTGGTACACTATGTACATAATTACTGTCTTGTGGTTCTAAGCCACCATTTTTTTTTCCCAGATAGGAAAGGAATAAAACTGTATATGCTTGCAAAAGATCAAATCCAGAGAAGATAGAACTATGGCAGAAAAAGAAACACACACAAATAATTGGACTTGGTAGAAATATGATATCTCAGGCAAATAGAGGAAGCACTTTGTGAAAAATAAATTAAACAAAGACACAAAAATAAACAACCATAAATAAAAATTCATAGCATAAATCTAACAGGCTTAGACTTACCTAAGCTTATATGTATTGACTTTAATGGGACTGCTCTACATTTAGAACTGTGGCACTGGTACCTATATTTTTCAGATCATAACCTTGTGGATCCACATTGAAGTTAAAACCTCCCCATAGGCATCAGGTGATTGGGTTACTAAGTTTACTGTCTATCTGTAGGTTGGGCTTCTTTATTGGATTGCATTGTGGCTATCTTGAGCTTAGTAATTTCATCCTGTGCTATGATATCACCAGAAAAGTACATAATGAAAATGAACTCACATTTTCAAAACTTTTAAAACTTCTTTGGAAGAATATATAAAGTAAGAATAGACACAGCTTAGCAAACTACTGCATAGCAACAATAGGTAGTTTGCTTTATGAAAAAAAAAAACATATCATGGATAACATGGCCCAATTTATGGAACTTTATGAGATTTTAAAATACTTCTGTAAAGAAAGTTCAGGTTTCTGTTTCCTTCAGATTCTGGGAAGAAGTTCACCTTGGAGACTTTTTTCTTTAGGTAAAAAGTGAAACCCCGGGGATGGACTCAATCATTCTTCACACAAAACACCATGAAGGAACCCTCAAGCATTCAGGTGGATACTCCACCTCTGCAGCTCTGTGGTACCTGCTGTCCATGCTTTGGGAAAACGCTTACTGCACTCAGGCTTTCCAAAACTCCTTTTAGCTAATCTCTTCAACACGCTGAGGCTGCTCAAATGTCAGTGATGTAGTCTATGAAATGGCTCTGGAATACAAACAAGTCAGGCTCTTCGAATCATAGAAGCATATAATCATAGAAACATAGAATAGCTTGGGTTAGAATCCCAAGGGTCTCAATCCCATGGCTTTGTTTTCTCTGTGTATCAGAAAGAAGAACCTGGATTCATCCTGGCTTAATAGTCATCCTCAGCAGCATGATGACTCACCACAGCAAATGTACATGACCATTAATGCACTTCCAAAACTGTGGTGGTCCTTTGGGTATGCATCAACTTTGCCTCTGTGTATAAATGTAATTTCCAAAGTGCAAAAGTAAGGTTTATGCCAGAACTGTCTTCCTCAGTCTTCTCTTTATTACTATAATCAATCAAACAGAAAAATACTACCATGAGGATGCTACCTCTCCCTCCCAACGAAATATTCCACACTTTTTTTCTGTGAACTTCTCAACGGATTCCCAGCAGCCTCCCCTGGGGGCTAGCGTAGGCTCCTAACCCCAACTACTTTCTTCCTCGTAATTTTTTGGAGCTATTTAGATGTCTTTCTGCTGTCTCTCCTTATCTACTCAACTCTGATATACCTTTCATTCTCAAAATTTAGCTGTAATGTCAGTGACAATCTCTGGCCCACCCACTCCTGGGTTTGTCATCCGTTAAACTCCCTACAGATATATTTGCAGCAAACTGGATTTGCTAAGTTTCGGCTGTCTTGCTGCTTGATGAGAACACCGTCTGATCTGGCACAGACTACTTGCAGTCTCCGTCAAACCAATGAAGGATTCTGCTTTTAGACAGAAATTTTCTCCAGCACAGCAGTGTTCATGGTAACAACCTCATAATGTTGAGAGGCAGATGCTCTAAATTAGCTGTGCTCTACAAATGGGAACAGCAGTGAGGTAGAAGGAATGGAAAGGGGATGAGAAGGACCAAAACATTTTGCCAAAGGTTACATTTCAAAGAATGTAATTTAACTTCATTTTAAAAGGCTTCTTGCCACAAGACCCCACAAGATCCACAACTCCCCTCTATTTTTTTAGCATAGCATAGGGAAAAAATTGAACCATCAACAAATAGGCACTTCAGCTTGCCATTTTATCTCTTCCTTTCTTTTCAGTGAGAAAAAAAAGAAAATGAGGCAAGTCCTTTGACTTCAGGGCTGAGAACTGCAAAGACTGCTTAAACTCTATAAACATTTAGTTTGTTTAGTTCTTTTGCACAACAACAGAAAGCACCACTTCTTTCAAACCATTTAAATACTGGTATAATTTCACTGACAATAAATTCTTTGAATCTTTGCTATTTGCTGCCAAAGGAATTAAGGGGACAGAAGGATTTAACACGCCTAAATTTTATCACAGGAAGTCTTGACACAAGCAATAAGAACTACACTGATTTTTTAAACAAGTCTGTAAATGAATACATGGAGAACCAATGAAAACACACCTAAGAAGTGCTTTCTTCTCTTAGTATAGAAAAGGGAAGGCGGCACAGGAAAGGAAATTACCTCAACTCATTTTCCTTCATCTTTTCCAAATATTTCATTTAGATTTCTATCCTTTTCCAGTATATATATTCTGTATCATTAATTGAGACGCCTAAACAGAAGTACAATCTTGTCAAAAATGAAATAATATTATCTGGGAAGGCCAACAAAAGTGACTTTTCAACAATTTCAAAACTTTTTATTGTTTTTCAATGGAAGATTAATTGAAATCAGTACTCCAAGCAGTTTGTTTTTGCTGAAGCTGCTTCCTGATCAAAAAGAAATCTGAATGAATGATATCTGATTAAAAAAAATTCCATCCAGTTCTAATTAGTATGTTCCCAATAAAGTGTAATAATCTTCATGTAGTACTAGTGTAAAAGAATAGGCACGAAAGCAATATACTTTTAGCTAGTGTGAACACAGTCTTTGTAGAAAGCAGACATCACATAGATACAAAACTGGAAAAGAGGATGTACCTAAAATGAAAGACAGGTGCTAGAGAGGAGTCTGGATGAAAGGAAATAGAGAATATGCATCATGCATGTTAAAAAATGGTACCATTGCTTGATACTAGGATAGATGGCCTGGTATGAAGTGGCAATTAGCTTTCACTTCCCAAGCATGGGAAGTGAAACAGTCTTAGGAACGTTATTTGTTCCTAAGACTGCCTAGCTTATAGGAAAAAGGAAGAAGTAACATCAACCACATTGCGACTCATAAAATGAAACATCTCTCCAGTTTCAGCAACTGTTACCATGCTAAGGCATCACATAAACTTTATGAAAAAAATATATATTTTTTTTAAATATTACAATAGATAGCTTTGTTGTTCGTGCAATGTTTCGCATGTTTTATCCACATCTTTCAACTGTCAGGTAGAGCTGAAGGTTGCCAGATGCAATCCTTTAGTGTACACAATATGTAGTTAATAGAAACCAAAGCAGTCGCATGTGAACCTAGTGTGACTATTGCAAACCACCCCGTGGAGCAAACTGCCAATAACTATCAGATATATTCCAGCTCTTTTGGGCCCTGTATATCTTTCTGTGTGATATACTAGTCATTTGTTACTCACTCCTTCCTTTAAGGATTGGTCTTAAAAGCTAGTCAACACCATCCAGTTTTGGCTGCGCTCACTTTTATTTCAACTGAGCAGTTTAAAAAAAAACCCAACAGGATTTTAATTTAAAACCTGTAAAGGCTTTTTCTCATGTAAAAATACTTCAGAAAGCTTCACTGAGAAATGAAAATCAATAGTGTTTTTCTTTTTCCTAGAAATGACTGTCCTTCCACAGCAAAACTCTGATGCTAGAGAATACAGCTGTGGGAAATGCATGCACATCCATCACGTGGATTCATGAGGGCATTGTCTTTTGCTCCCATTTACACAGCATTAAATCCTGCTGTGTTGATTTTGAGTTTGATGTGCTACTAAATCTTAAGTCCCCAGGCAGAACCCTCTCAAAATCATGGCGTTTCACTAGCTGTCTCAGACCACGTGTCACCTTCATTTGAAATTATCTGGTCCCAAGCGTGCTAAAAACATTCTCATACTTTTTGATGAGCTTGGGCTATGTTCCAAGGCTATCGCAAAGCCAAAACCCCTGCAAGGAATTTTTTTTTTCTTGTGGCTTTCATAAGCACCTTTTACAGGTCTTTTCAATCCCAAAGTAGGTCTGCTATTATGCAAAAGCAATTTAAAATGATATGAGTTATGACTGAGGGGATCCATGCAGGTGTTCATGGGTTTTAATTAATGCATTTGCTTCACACCTTTAATTAATTTGTGACAACATTCTCAAGTGTCACCAATGCAAAGAAAGACAACTTTGCTGTCCAAGGCTTGGCAGAAAGCTGTGCACCATGAACAGCACATATAAAGTATTATAAGCCTTCTGAGGTAGATGAGTCTATACCAATGCTAAGTACTCAGACCACAATGGTATCTGCGAGCAAGAGTGACTGCATAACCTTCTGTAGAATAAAAATAAATAGATAAATAATCTATGAATCAAATTGGTAAGATTGTTATGAAAAAAATGGTGTTTAAATGTTGCCTAAAAGCAGGAATGAATCCTGCTATACTAATGAATCACCTCTGCTGCGTCTCTAGAAGTTCATCTATTGAACTATGCGACTTGAATAACATACAAGACAGATATTTTTTAATCAACAGGCTTATTTTTCAGATTCTGCATCAAAACATTTTTAATCTATTCACTTCAGTCATCCATAAAGTATACTCAGTAAACTTTCTTAGCTGTATGTCAGCATTTGTCTACATTGCACAAATACACGATTTGCTGATACGGCAAATCGGAAGCTGGTTAATTGCATCAAATTTCTCACTGAAAAGGCTTTTTAACTACCCTCAAATATCATCAAGGCTGAGACTAAGTACATGTTTGAATATTTTCTTCAGTTCTCCGGTGACAAAACTGCTGATGTGGTTGTTCTGACATCTATGATTGATCCAAAAAAAAAAAAAAAAAATAAGAAAAAAAGAAAGAAAACAAAGGGGAAAAAAAAAGACAAAATTTTAATCCTAATGCAAACACATTGATGAGAGATGCTCCAAAGAATGCAATTTTGTACAGCACTGATTTTTATAAAGATTTTCAAGCTTTTAATCTTTCAGCAATGTTTGCTCCTAAACATAAAACACTAAAGTAAATTGAGGTGTCTCTTACTCACATAATATGACATTATTTTGGTGGCTTTTGACCATCTTTTACCTTTTAATTTGTTCTCAGCAATAAATATTTGATGAGCAGCTAATCCTTTTAAGATATTTTTGTCTGTGGAATATCAAACTTCTCTTGCTTATTCATTTGCCATGATACCTTATGCCTGGATTACTTCAGGTGGTTGGGATTATCATTATTCACAGATCACTTGTTCCGTCCTTCCATTTTTCAAATATTCTGATAAAAGCTTCTGTTTTGTTGAATGCAAAAGAAAGTAAAATCTTTATACAGAAAAACAACTCTCACAGAGGTCATCGGGCTATAGTCCTTTAAGTGTGTAAATCAGAAAGCACTTAAAGCAGCCAAACTGATGCAACAATTCCATTGTTCTTGGCCGTGTTGTGTGATGCTACTTGCAATTTCTTAGACTGGGGCTTTAAGAGGATCTCAAAGCAGTCAGACACTCAGCTTCTGTTGTGGTTTTGGACTCCTGATTCCCTTCCATTTCTTTTAACATTACAGAGTTCTTTGGTTAATAAAGCCAAAGGCTTAGCCAAAGGCCTAATTAGCACATTAAGTTGTTTGATCCTTCTCTTCTGCCAGCTTTTACCACCCCATCACCAGGGTTGAAAGCAAGAAAAACTGCCTTTTTTTGTGGACCATTCAATCTCATGTCCTGTAATCTTGGTGCAAAACAGCATTTCAAGATGGAAAGCAGGACTTCAAACTGGAGCACTGAAGACACTAGCTAACATCCTCTTTGCCAACTCTGCTACCCCTTTAATGTCTTAGGCAAAATTTCACAGCATCCTCTATTACTCTGACATTTCATTTGCTTGTAATGACACAACTTTGAAATGACACATCTAATCAGTTCAAAAATCCTGTAGGTATAAGTGGGATCAGGTGTTTTGACTTTGTCACAGTTCTGAATATTGAAATCATTATCCACAAAAGTAGTTTTCAAACTGTCTTGCACTGCCAGCACATCTCCCATCTTCTGCTGAAACTCAGTACACCCCATTTTATTTGCTGTATTTGCCATCAACAGGTAGTTGAGCTTCTGCTAGCAGTAAGGTCTCTACTTGATATAAAACTTATAAAAAGACATCCAGAAGGGCAGGGTTGAGTTCCAGATGATGTAGTTGAGACTGGGGAAATGATAACAGAGATGATAACCCAAGGGGAGAGAGAAAAGGTGAAGGACATGGGAAAATCATAAGCCAAGTCTCCATAGTGGCTAGAGGGGAAATAGACCCAGGAACGGCTGACAGCAAAGCTGAATCTGTTGGATTATTATTATATGGACTTGGAGTAATGGTGATGAATGAACTGGGACACAGAATTAGAGGTGAAAGGTGAGAGTCAAAGAACGAAGATGAAAATGGGGGCAACGTGTCACAATAGAAGTAGGTGAGTAATCAAACAGAGACAGTGGCCAGGAGGGGATGGAAGCAATGCAGGACTGAAAAAGAAAGTACCGGAGAATATTAGGCTGATAGTGTGAGATAAGGAGTGGGAGACCAGAATCTTCCTTCAAGATGGAGGAAAATGAGACATATAGAGTTTAGGAGACAAAATAAAGGAAGAGAGGAGATGTGGAAAACTTACTGTGTAATTCCCATTCCTCCACTACTCTTAGCCCACCAAAAACCCTTGGTGAATTCACATTTATGAGATAATTTTGGCCTAAAACTCAGCTTGTAATACCATCAAGCAATTTTTGCAATTTTTTTTTTTTGCATTTACAGTTTTTTCTCCTTTTCTTTGACCCAAAGACAATAAATTGTTACGGTCCATCAGTATTCAGCAATCCAAACTCAAGCTGGAGCAGCAAAGTGTGATTATTCACATAAGTCACATGGCTGTTGTTCTGTTCCCTTCATGGCTGAATGTAACTTATAATTAGTAACTGAAGCAGCCACCAGGGCTTTGAATCTCAATGGAAAAGATAACAGAGAAGCAGACTTGTTCTGATTTATTCTTTCTGGGAAAACCTGTTAGCTAAGCCTCATCACACATTCTCTTCATTATTAACCTTTCTTGCATAAGCTAGAAAGCAAAGCGTTGGTGGGGGAGCCTATGCCACATGGCTTCTTAGGAAGGGAGGGAGAAAAGATGCACAGCAGAATATTTGACTATTTTCATATCTAAAGGTGGAAAGAGAGAGGCTGATGCAGGTTTTACTAAAAGCCTTCAAATTCTCAGAGGATATATGAATTTGTTCCTGCACATTCCTCCAACGTCATGATGACTGGCAACATTCTGCACTGGACTAGGTTCAAAAGAGAACCATTTCTGGGGAGATTATTTGTTCAAAGATGGAAAAATTTTCTTATGGATTTAGGCAGAATATATCACTTCCTTCATCTAAATATTAGTCTTACCCTACAGAGACAATTAAGGGCATGCTCACAATGTGTTCCCTAGCTCCTTGGACATGGAAGTTGTACATATGCATAGTCCTTACACAAACTGAAAAATGAACCTCCTTTCTTCTCTGCAGATGCATAAGAGAGAGACTTAATCTGCTTTCTAATAGCAGTAACAGTGACTTACTATGTTGTAAAGTGTGGAAAAATGAAAATGTAACCTGCATGCCACTGTTCAGTTGTCCATGACCCAAAATACATTTTGATTGTGGACACAGTGGGATTTTAAGCTGTGCAAATATACCTGAGTTAATACCACACAGGATAAGAAAAATAAAAACATAGAAAAGAAATCTTTCATATGGTAGTACTTAGCAACTGGAAAAATACTGATATTGGAAGGGTTTAAAACTCTTAAAAATATCTCAAACCCTAAGGAAAAAAAAAATTAAAGCAAAGGATAAGAAGACAGCAACTCAAGGATTGGCTCATTCTGAAGAGCAACAGAGGACCAACATTTCCTCATTATGGGGGTAATGAACATATTAACACTCAGCTTAATTACATGGTAACTATACATTATGTGGATTAACCTGTGTGTAATGCTGAATAGTTATGGATTATGCATATTGTGAAAAACCACCAGCAGCGTCTTTGCACAAAAGTACAAGATGACCAAGCAAAAGTGGTTTAGGAGAGGTTTTTCTATGTATCACAAGAGGTGGAGAGACTTTTCACCCATTGATCAACTGAAAAAACACTTGCTTTGTCATAGGGGAAGCTGAGAAAAAAAAAACAAAGCCCCAGTATTTTTGTTGCATGTTGTTATTTAACTAGAATAGGCAACTTTGTGAGACAGGCAAATATATCACTTTTAATTAACAATCGTTCTTGATACCTGAAATTCTGCTAAGCATCTCTCCTGCCAGACCCAGTATGTGAAGGACATCTGTGCATCACTGTATCAACACACAGGAACTGAGAATTACTTTCATGTTCAGATGGAGCTTCTTTCCCTCATTTTCTTGTTGAGAAATCATAGCATTTTGTTTTTAAATACTAAAATAAATAAGAAAGAGGACCAGATTTTCAGCTAGCAAACGCCAGCAACAATTTCCATGGAAGTGAGAATTTTCTTTGTAGCTGCAACAATTGAAAAGTTACATATAGAACAAATCAATTGCTGATTTAAAAATATATATGCACCACTATTCTCCTTTGTGGTGAGGAATTCAGCAAAAAACCTAAACCATTCTAAAAATGAGAGATTAGAAGAAAGCTTGAGGAACGTTTAATTATATGTTCTCAGAAAGGTATAACATTAGCATTGTCCCACCTTATACTGTTCTACTTGTATCATTAGCTTTTATTAGCACAATAGATTCATCACATACTGCTTTATGACACGGTGTAATGTAAATCAATGCAGTGCCTCCCAAATGACTAATATAAGCTAGCTAGCTCAACTATAAAAGAAAGACTTGACAGATGGGAAGCCAACAGAAAACGGCAGAAGGCCATTAAACTTATTTTTCACTGTTTTATACCAAAGTATACAGCTGGAAATGAGAGTATTTTTATAGGTTAAATATCAGTGGAAGAGAACTAGGGAACGCTGCAAGTTCCCCATCACCTGAGCCTCCTGGGCTACTCTTGACACAAAGATCACATCGCTTTAATAATAATGCTATCCTCGAAACACTAGTTACCTGTGCATCTCATTGACCCAGTTATGCTGCCATAAAGCATCCTGATACCCATAGTTTATTCACCAGAGGGAAGAGTATTAAAGCAATGATCCCATGTCCTTTTCTGGAAGAAGCTGATGTCCAGGTGTTTATTACTGTCTCTATGCTAGAGGTCACTACAGCCCCAGCTGGGTCAGCTGCACATGAGTATTCTCACTGCCCCATTGGGCGTGAGGTGATGCTCCCATGTCTTCTACTGAGAGGGGCTATAGGCACACACTTGCTTACCACAGCCCCTTTTCCAAAGATCTCTGGCCCTCAGAGCTGCTAGCTCAGGGGCTACCGTATCCTTTTCTTCTCCATTAGTTGGTTAGCCAAGGCATTTTAGCTAGCAGGGAAAACTCAGAGGTCACTAAAACTCTGCAAATCACCTACATACCAAGGCTTATGTGTACTCCTTGCTAAAAATGAGAGCAAAACCAGAGAGACAGACAAGAGGCAGAGCTACAACAGCTCCAGCACTAGAGGCTTATACTGGCTTTTCTTTCTCCAAGGGAAGAGGACAATGACTTTTCAGGAACAGCAATGTTGTGTCAGGTGGGATGGGGCAAAGGTGTAAACTCCTTAAAATGGTTTTGCCACCTACAACTGTAGGTGGCACCCTGCGTTTAGGTTAATTACATTAATCGGTTTGACAATCTGAGAGGAAATGGTGGTTAGCAACTTTGGAGCAGAGTGGGATGTTAGCAAGGAAATTTGTGATCAAACCAAATTCCCTTATGTATAGAGAATTATAAGTAATTATCTGAGGAGAGCTGAGGTTTTCACTGGCTGTGGGTAGTGCTGCAAAGCTGAATGTCTTTACTAGGTCCACATTTTGAGATTCAACAGAAATGAGTATTTTGGTTCCCAAACTCTCTTGAAGTCTTATACAGGACTTGGCTTGTTCCAATCAGAACTGCTTTGCAATACTGTTCCCACATGAGCTGTTTTTACTTCAATATTTTTTTATTATGGTTGGACTAGATGATCTTAAAGGTCCCTTCCAACCTAGGCAATTCTGTGATTTTTTTTTCAAAACATGAATTCTTTCAGATTTACCGGTTATTTAAATATACTATCCTTAAGAGGTAAAAATGAAAAATAGCACCCAAGAGATAACAGTTTCACTTTCACTTCTGATAGGCTAGCTAACATTCCAAATGAGATTTGGAATAAGCAATTTCTTGATGCTGTTTAAGCCTAGTAAACTGAAATCCAGTTATCTTCCTAGGTAATACTCAAAATGGAAAAGTGCTTCTTGGGACATACTGTCTTTGGCATTACCTACTTAAATTGTTAGAGATAGAACCCATTGAAATGGATTAGCTTTATTTCAGTGAATTACAAGCTTGTACTAACAGTAAGGCACAGCTATAGTCATCTTTGAGCAACTACACTAGGGGTTTCTCAAATCATTTAATTATCCCAACACAATTCTCTAAGATGGACCAGGCAGCAGAGCACTCAGGCTATTTAAATGTATGTAAGCTTAATAACTAGCACCTAGAAGAAGTAATTAAAGAATGAAGAATATGAAAAGTGTTGATAAGTTAACAGGTTCGTGAAGAATATGAAACATTTAAATATGCATTGTTTCATCATGGCTGCTTTTTGAGTTAGAAAATCAGCCAGCTTTCTGGAAGTTGTTTTGGTACCCTCCCACACCTAATTCAGTCCCTGAAATTATCCACAAGCGCAGTGAATCAGGAGTCCCGGGGGGCCTTGTGTTGTTCCGGTTATGGTGAGCAGTGATTTCACGGATATTATGCTGCCAATGATATGCATGACTTTGGTTGCACAGATTTATCTAATTATTTTTTTTAAATCCACTTTCATTCAAATACAGACATATGCAAGACTTTTCTCATCAGAGCCATCCAGATTACTGTATTTCATTAGCCCCACCTGAAGTAGAGAGCAAAAGGCAGGATGTAGAACTTTAGTTGGCACTGAATAACTGGGATATGAAAATAATCAGCTTAGTGGGATGGGAAAGGAGGTGGAGGAGAGAGAAAGACAAGGGAAAAATACAGGTAAAAAAAAATGGAACATCTGCTGCTCCCTCTACAGTGAAACAGTCATTTAATCTGGGGACAGTCTAAGGTTGGAACATTATTAAATAGAGCATGGAAAAAAAATCTGGGTTTGGGAGGAAAATGTATCCTGAATTAGGACAAAAAAGCAGAAGCTGAGATACCTCCGACTTAAAGTTCCAACTTAAAGTTGGATTGCATCCCCTGAAACTTTTAATTTCCACAAACTTAAAAAGATTTTGTTGATATTCTTGTTTATTTTACTTTAAACTTTCTAGTTAAAAACAACTGCAAGTTTTGAAAGAATTCTAAGAGGTGGCCACTTGTCAAACAAATCAAATAAACCTGAGCACTAGAACAGCAAATTCACCAAAAGAATCTCCTTCTTACTGTTTCAATTTTAAACAAGTTGGCATTTTCTAATAGAAAACCAATCAGCTTCACACATAAGCAACTTTTCTAAGGCCATATGGCAAGCCCAGAGTGCCCAGTTTGTATTACGAAACAGCTCCAACACCCACTTTCTCTCTGTGTAGTATCCAACACAAAAGTCTGCAGCTTCCATTGACCTTTTTTTTGGTGGCAAAACAGAGGACAAACCCCAAACTGTAGAGGTCAGGAGGACCCCTGGATGCCTCAGATCTATTAAAACACAGATTATTAAATCTGAAATGTCTGTTTCATACAGAATTTTTCTCAGAAGGAATTCATTTTCATGTAAATGAAGAGCCTAAATGGCAGTGATTCATGTGTATTTTACAACCACTGCTGGCTAAGACTCTGTGTTTTGTTCAAATAAATCAATGTGAAGGACAATGCTGCTCCAAAATATCTTTGTTATCTCCCAATTTGAGAAAAGTAATGCTATCTCCCAGAAATCTAAGAGACAGTCCTTGAAGGGATTACCTCTTCCAAGATATAGTAAATCATCAGAAGTAGATGCTGTTGTAATACATCAAAGTCTTCTTGCACACTAGCTTCCCAAAAATCACTGAGATCAGGCTCCCACCACATACTAAAATGCTTATATGCACAGACAGAAGTCACTGACTTTTCACTGTATCTAATAACTTTGCTACCCAAAACACACCACCGTAGGAATTCCTGTTTTCACATCTCAGCAGGAGTTTCCCACATGCAGAAAAGTATTTCTCACTGCTCAGTCTGATACTGTGCAATACTCATTCCCCAGAATCTCCACCATCCAAGCATCTCCATCTATCATCTATATTTCTGGTGATACAGACGTGTGGAAGATTGTTATACTATATTTAATTCAAAATTCCCACACTAAGCACAAGGAAGGGACAAGACGAAAGAATGAAGAGCACATGACATTGGCTCTATCACCACACTGGATACACTTCTGGAAGGTACATAACTTCACAATAACTGAGGATATCTAAAACCTGTATGTCAGAAAGCAATGTTTGCAAATAACATTTGCAACTATATTGGAAAAAGTTTAAATAGCCAGCTGAGAAAATAAGAGGGGACATGTGGAAACTCCAATTAAAGAAAAGCAAGTGACATGTCTTACTCTTGTCAATAAGCCCATTAGGTGTTCTGGTAAGAAATCTGAGGTCAAGCTTGATGACTTAGAAAGAAAAAACATCACATTCTAGGAGATTTTATAAACACTGAAACAAAAGGTATTAATTCCATAAGCCTTTTTTTTTTTTTAAATTATAACAGTAATAAAGACAAAAATATTAAAGTAGGAAAAGAGTGAAAACAATGAGATAATTAAGTGGTTAGGCACCAAGCCGTTTCTGGAACTGATCAGAAATGCCTTGGTAAACATCATTCCATCAACACAGCTTACCTTCGCACCCTGTTGCATTCTGGAACCGTAATTTTCAGTTTTTCCTATTACCTGAGTTTGCATGGACAAGATTTACTTGGCCACTGGTTTTGGAAGCATTTGGTAAAATGGATGTGTTTTTTCAACATATTTAATTAAGGGAAACAAAACACACAACAAACAATAAAATAACCAACAAACAATGAACAAAAACCCACAAACAAACAAACAAAACCAAAATAAAAATCATTGAAGGAATGCTTCCGTTTTTCATAACTATACTATTTTTTCCACTTTTTATAAATATACAGTATAAAACATCAAAGGAAACACAAAGCAACTAAATTAATTCACTATGATTTTAGTTAAAGGTAATTTTAAAAAGAAATGGAAAGAAAAACAGAAATTTGACAATTCAAAATGCCATATTGGAACTAATTTATTTCTTTTCAAAGATGTAGAGATTGCAAGTAGCAGCCCAGACAATATTAATTCAGAAGCTGGACACTGGTAAGTGCTAACTTTAACATTATGCAAAAAGGGCAATTATGTGCTGGACTCCCATGATCTACGGTACTTTTCACAGTTTGGGATCCAAGAGACAAACCATTACACAATTCAGTGAAACCTAATTTCCACTGTGCTGAATGTCTTCAATGTGCAGGTCCAAGATTAGTATTAAATGAAAATTATATTGAACTGATTTCAAATTACTATTCAAAACAGAGTGTATGTTCTTAGATAAATGGTGTTTTTAATTAAACATGTATATATTAAATTATTTCCATAATTATAGTATCTCCATTGCCTTATATTGTTTTACTGTGTATTAAATTCAGTTTTTTACATTATTACTCTATTAGATCAAACTGGTAATTGTCATTTTTTCCTTTCTCCATGCTTATCTAAGTTTGCCTTGGTAAGTCTCATTTCATTTATCTTTTTCAACAACAACCCAGTAATAAAAGCCTTACAAAGGAACCTTTGGTCTAATCAGGGCTTGCCTCCTACGTCTTAAGCTTGCAGAATCCTGGAAAGCTCATGTCACATTCTCAGAGTCCAAAGATACTGTGATGCAGAAACAGAAACCGAAATCTCATGTCGTGCATCTCCTGGTTTCTGCCCTGTGCTGGAGAGGACATGGGAACAGAAAGTCACCACTGAGTGGCAGATCCTCACAACCTGGACAGCAGCCTCCAGTTCACTACAGGCATTGCAATTTCATGAGTATTTCTAAGCTTCCTTCCCCCCCCCCCCCCAAGTTTTCTCCTTTTTTGGAAAATTTCAGAGCTCAATTTTTTCATTCACAAATGAATGAATGACCACTCCTCTTTTTTTTTTTTTTTGTCAAATGGCAGATGTTACATGGAATAGAAAAAAATCTTTGAGCTGTTCCACCTCAGGGCCAAAGCTACCAAAAAGAAAATAAATTAGTTTAATCTGCATTAAGTATAAAATATTTAAAGGAGTGGAGAAGCTATAGGTTTATTTTGCTGAAGGGTGGTTTGTTGAGATTTGCTGAGTTAGTCAGTTAACTTCAGTAATAAATAAGCCAATAATTTCAACATCCATTGAAGTAATTTCAACATTCATACCCAATGAAACGCCTTGCCCGCTTTCTCCAGTGGGACTCCTTAGAAGACTTCACAAGCATGAGCTGGAGTTTTTCTGTGCATCAAATCCAGTTTGTTGGGGGGTGCTGACATAGACTTGCACGGGCTAGCATCCTATTACACGAGAAGTGCAAGGCCCAATGTACAGACTAGCTTGTGTGTGACCCTTATGGCTGTAGAAATTATGATCTCCCTGACCTAGGGAATGCCTTGGGACAGCTCACAAAGGATTCTCAGATATGAGGGAGACCTTGGGCTTTCTAAGCACCTCAGTCAAGTTGGTCAGAATGTCTGAGATTTTGTAAATAGGCAAAGGAGGAATTACCCTAATTTTAAAATCTACTTACCAGTAATTCTTTCATCTTATAGGAGCACAGAGGGCATAGCACCATGACATACTTGTCTCTGGTGTAGCTGTTAACTATAAAAATCAGTGAAGGAACCCAGGATAGGATGAGCCCTCAGCAATAGGCTGGGCACATGTTAATGCCTGAAGGGTGAAATTCTCCAGTTGAGATGCCATCCTTCCCTTCATCTGGATACTGACACACTTTATAACGCAGAGCTTGCATGAAAGGACATCTTTTAGATATAACCCTAAGCAACAGGTAATGAACTCAATACAAACAGTACTGGCAGGTGATAGTTGGAATAAATAAAATCCATCCAACAATGTGTGCAGAACTGCTGCAAGCTCTCTGATACCAGTGTAGGTGCTCCTGCTTGTCAAAGTGGTGCTAGTGCTTATTTCAAAAGCATTTTAATTCCCTGTGTTGAAAGGGAGACGGAAAAACTGCATTTAATTATAACAGTAGAATCTGCTACAGGACTGATTGATGGAACCAGAAAAACATTTTTTTTCTCATTAATTTACAAATCATCAAATTAGAGAGAAAAATGAGTTATTGCTCTACCTGTTTTGATAATTTTACTCTCATAAATACATGAATTTACTAGAACATTTTCCTTCTTTCTTTTTTTTTCTTTTAAGAAAAAAAATGGAAGGGAATGACAGAGAATCTGGAAATATGTTAATGTCTTTCCTTCATCAAACAACCATGAATATACATGACCATACAATATTACTATTTCCAGCTACTTTGATTTATGTTATGGATAACGTGTTTATATAAAGCTAATCTCCTCAAGAAGCAAAAGAAAAAAACTAGAACACGACATCAACAGTGGGGAGTCAAATATCACCTAAATTAAACTAATCTCTAAAGTAGGCCAGACGAAACCTGGTGAAGTATGCAAGATTTCTGAGGCACTTTATTATGAAGGGGTTTTTTTACTATCAAGATTTGTGAAAATATGATTTATAAAGATACACAGCCACAATGTGATTAAGGGTGAGCTCTTCAAATTAGGATGAAGGTAATTAAGCTGCCCAACCTAGGAAAACTGATCCAACAACCTATTTTTGATATTTATCACTTTTGCTTTCATGTCAGTGACTCCCAATCCCATACTCAAAAAATTAATTTAATCTAGAGCAAGCTGTTTTCAGCATGACAGGAGTGTAACTGAACAAATTCCTGCTCATAAAGCTTCCTTGAGAAATGTTGTTTGATTGCCACTAAATCTAAGTTTTTTGGTTTGTCCTATTTTGTTTAGTGAGATTCAACTGATCCCAGGCAGTCATTGGTACTTTAGACTTTTGGCAGGTCTACCAAAAGTGCTCCCACGTCAAACAGTCCAGATGGTCTAAATGTAGCAGATACAGATTTTTGGGGTGGTTTGGTGCTTACTCGTCATCAGCGCAATCTAAAGGACATTCTTCTGTGTGGCTCACTCATCCCATAGATAGACAACATCTAATGAACCTTAATTCTGATGATTCACATATAACTAATTATACCCCAGCACGCAGGCATGATGCATCAGCTATATTGTGTCTTTTTTAATGAATTTTCTTCATGTTTTCCTACCCCTTCTCCATTTTAAAATGGACTTGAAATTCTGATATGACATATCTAAGCTCACTTCCAGTCTGAAATTTCAAGCCTTCCTTACACACCTCTTCTACAGCTGATAAATAACTTTGGACAATAGGAATGGTCAGTGCACAGAGATTACAACTTTCCATGGAATCATAGAATGGTTAGAGTTGGAAGGGACCTCAAAAGATCATCAAGTTCCAACCCCCCTACAATGGGCAGGGACACCTCTCACTAGAGCGGGTTGCTCATTTCTACACTGACCTCAGACACATCCCATTCCCATGAGGACCCCTCTGCTGTATGATCACTAGAGTGTCTTGTTCTTCAACAATGTATTTTTAAGACACCTGAGTTTGAAAACAAAACCAGCCATCAGCATGTTCTTGGAAATGGCATGACCTCCTCAGGGACTTAAGTGAAACTGGATCCTGTTTATTGAAGACAGGTGCAACATTGGTCTTTTTCCAGTCATAGGAGTCACCTCCAGTTCCACCACCTCTGCCCCTCTGGGCACATAAATAGGTGCCTTGAGCCCCCACAAGAGAAAGCCTCGAGTAACTTCATTTTCTTTCTACATGGTTAAGGCTCAGCCAACTCTGATGCCTCCCCTAATGGGACATCATCTTCCTCACCTGTTTCCAACACCCTATACCAATTCTGTAATTGCAGAAACAGGCAGAGAAGGGCATTTGTTGTTTTGTGGCAAATGCCAAATTTCCAGTTGCCACCATCTTGGAAGCTTCTGACTATTGCTTTGTTGCAGGTTGTCCATCCTTCCCTGAAATGCTGGTAAGACTCTGGTATGTGTTCTGTAGGGTGACTGTGAAAATCTCGTGAGTCTCCCATTTGTCCCTCCTTGATGGTACATGGTCTGCTCATTTCATTTTGCTGGCAAGCCAGCAGAGCATCCCTCCCAAGCAGAGCATCCTTCCCACAGGTGGGACCGCTGCCATTCCCAGCAGTCCTTGTCCTCAGAAACACGGACAGTCCCATCCTCCCGCAGGGGCTCTGCCTGGGTCAAGGTCTCTGATGTGCCAAGGATGACAGCTCCAAGCAGTGTCAGAAATGACACCTATTCAGGGTCATTTTTGTATTCCTGGTGCTCTTGCCTATGGGTAGTATAGCTGCTCCCAAGTGGATTGGTACCTGCATGATTAATGGGCAGTTGTATGCAAACAGCTTGGACACCTCAAATCAGGAAATGGCCAAGAATATCCAACTTAGAGCTGACAGAGCAAAAACCTTCAACAGCCTTGAGAACCCAACCCTCACTGGCAGCAGCACATCAGCAGGAAAGAGCCAATAAAAGGTGAGACCTGAAGAAGCTACCTGAGACCTGCAAAAAATTACCTGTGCTCACCAATTGAAGTATTGAATAATACATATCTCCATGAGGATGCCCAACAGCTTTTTGGAGTAAAAAGGTATTATTCATTGTTTCTGTAAGCCCTGTAGCAACAGAAACTTTTAAACTGGGACTTAAATGAGACCTGTGGCTTATCAAGATTTTTTTACCTCCATTGTTGATTATATTAAATTACAGAAAACAAAATTATTTCTTGCAATTATTCACTGACAGAATCTTCACCAGAGAGCTCATAATCATTTTGTAAGGATACCTACCTGCTCCTATTTTTCTGCCAAGCCCTAAGTGAATCATGAAATGTAGTTTTTTCCCAATGCAATATAAGCCTTATTTATTCTACTGCTGTTCTGTATATATGAAATGCACACTGTTCAAAGAATTGCATTGTTGTCATTGGAAGTAATAATAATCTAAATGTATTACAGGAGTTAATCTATAATTCCATGAGTGTTTTATAATATGCAGGAGGTAGAGCAAAAGATCTTTAAGATATTTTGGAGGAAATATGTATTACTGTGTCTGTATGGATTTCTTCAAGCAAGTCTTGTTACCAGAGTTCTTTCATTTACATTTCTGCTGTATTTATGTGCTCTGTTTTAATGTTGCTTCACCTAGTTTGGATATTGGTAAGTGGAATAAGAGACATTTTTATGAGCCATGCCCAGTGAAACAAAGAAAAGTTAAGTTAAAAATTGATATGCAATACTTATTAATATTTCAGTGCACAAAGAAAAAAATCTAATTTCCAAATCCCCCAGAAATGAAACCTTTAGAAATATAGATTCAGTCCTGATGGCCATAAAATAAGCAATTTATGTTTGATATAATTATGAAGAAGTTTCAGCTCCTCCAAATATGTATACTGTGGGTGAGAAACTGAGTAACTTCTTTACTCTTCTTTTTTTTCCCCAAACAATATCCGATTGCTATTCTGGAAATCTCTCTTTTTATGGGCTTGTAAAAGATAACATTAAATCAGATGGAAATCATTCCAATTCTGCCAGTTTATTTATTATTTATTAACATGAAATATATTGTGAAGAAGAAACTATTTGCTTTAGAAATGCTTCATCATTTTAAGACACCTTTAGAAAGAAGATATGACCCCCTCATGCTTTAGGTGCATATCTTATAAAGCACTAATAAAATAAGTTGACAAAAATGTTTGGGGCTTTTTTGCTGTTTTGTTGTTGTTGTTGTTGCAAAACCATACCCTTATCTCTGGGAAAAGAGTCATGAGCCACAGGTGGAAGAGGAAAAGTACCCACCTACATCAATCTGCAAAAAAGGTGATGCTTTCTCCTCCCAAACATTGCATGCATCTTAACTGGGTCCTGTCAATATTCTCTGGGCACATTCTTCAGTAAAACTGAAATCTGTGAAAAACACACACTGTTACTTCCCTCATAGCCTACTTTGCTGACAGCTCTGTAAAATTAAGTATAAATGAATATTTTTTTGCAGATTCAAAGCATAAATCCTACTTAAATAGTTAATATCAGGCCTACCCCCACTGAACAGGCTGGTTGTTTGAAGTTGCTTACTGCCTATAGCAGGCGTTGTAGAAAGGCAAGAGAAGTGTACACAGAAATGTTAAAAAAAAATATTACAAAAAGAATAAAATGAGACACTCCTACCATCTCTCTCCATGTCGTGCTACCATAAAATTGTCAAGATGCTTGTCCCAGCCTTGACATTTTTTTTTGCCATTATACTAGGGAGGAAGAAAGTGTGCTCGTCTAGCTGACAGAAACTAAGTGGTGTATCCTCTGTAGCCTGCTTCCTTATCTCTGGTTCCTATTATCTCCAGGGGAAAAAACAACCAACCAACAAAAAAACCCAAAAAACCCCCAAAATCCAAAAAACAAAAAAACCCAAAAAATCTTTCTAAGGGGAAGGAACTAGACAAAAAGCACAGAATAAGGAATGGACTAATATAAAAGGACATTTTTCTGTCCCTGGATGTTAAACCCATGACGCTGTTTGTGAACAATGACACATGAACGAGATGTACGGATGTTCGGTATGTGAACACCACGCAGAGAATATCCATAATCTTTTCAGATAGCCTGAGGTATAAGAGACACAGATGCATTCTCTACATGTGTAGTCCTACAGATAAATATTTCCTGACAAAATCCATCCACAGGTCCCAAGGGAACTGTTGGATGAAGTTGCTAAGCTGTTTTCTATTATATTTGAAAAGTCGTGGCAGTCTGGTGAAGTTCCCACTAACTGGAAAAGGGGAAACATAACCCCCATTTTCAGAAAGTGAGAAAAGGAAGACCTGGGGAGCTACAAGCCGGTCAGTCTCACCTCTGTGTCCATCAAGATCGTGGAGCAGATCCTTATGAAATCACTGCTAAGGCACATGGAAAATAAGGAGGTGATTGGTGACAGCCAGCATGACTTCACCAAGGGCAAGTCACGCGTGCCAAATTTGGTGGCCTTCTACAATGGTGCTACAGCATTGGTAGATAAGGGGAGAGAAACAGACGTCATCTACCTGCAGTTATGCAAAGCATTTGATGCTGTCCCACATGACATCCTGGTCTCTAAACTGAAGAGGCATGGATTTGATGGATAGAGCACTCAGTGGATCAGGAACTGAAATTCTGTTGGAAGCACCCAAAGGGTTGTGTTCAAAAGCTTAATGTCCAAGTGGAAGCCAGCGACGAGTGGCATTCCTCAGGGTTCAGTACTGGGACACAGATGCTCACTTTTATGTATTATCATCCTACAGATGAACTCACAGTGAACATTTTCATTCTGTATATGTTCAATTTCATTGTGTTTTTTTTTTTTAAACAGATACATATTCCAGAATGCTAAAGAGGGAGAAAGTACTTTTTATAATTCCTTGCATTTATTGTGAAAACATCTAAATATTCCTATAAACTTTTGTTGCAATATTTCTTCATGGAAGACTTTTATTCCTAAGGAACGTAATATATATATTGTGTGCCAAAAACATCAGGTTAATTTTGTTCTTACAGTAATTCCAAGCTGGTCACTAAAGTCTTTCTTTCAGGAGACAGATACTGCTGAAGTGCTTCTGTGTTTTCCTGGCATTGACTTCACCCTGTTACTGCTTCAGGAATGCGGATGGAAGGGAACGACCAACTTCCTCACATTGATAGATTTCTCTCCAATGGACGGAAGTGGGCTTTAAATATTCTTATTGTACTTAATTATCACTTTTTAATGTTCTTTAATTGAAAATGTAGATTTGCTAGAGCCCACTTCACCAAAACCACAATCTAATTTGGGGTAATGTTCTTTGTTCAACAGACACTACTGCACAGAAAAATACTGTCATTGCAGGTTGGGGCTCAGATACTTTGTCAAAGGAGCATGATGAAAATTAGTAACTACCAACATTACATTCAGGCCTCATTGGTGCAATTTGGACCTGGCCCAAATCCCAATTAAGGTGTCAGTGTGCTTTGAATGATGCCTTTAGTAAACTGGCACGTACGAATTCTACATCCTTTATGTGCCTCCTCTCATCCCGGTGTGATAGTCCCCACTCTGTGCCACGCACTGGGGACTTGGCTATTACTTCTTTGTGTTTAAATGGCTTTCTACATCCTCCTTGACTGCATTTGCAGTGGCACATCTGAGCGAAGCAGAAGAGGGACTTTGCTATGCCTGGTTTCGAAAAAACACCTATTTGTCACTCTTTGATATGGTGATACCCTCTTTCAGGTAGACAGAGGGTTTTTATGGAGGCAGGATAAGACAAATACTGTTATTATTTTCATGTAAACTCAAACCTCTAGCTACTGCCCTGCCATTTACTCGTGTCCCTGTGTCTTGAATGGGCTCATGAGTTGTGAGGGCACCTGGTAATTTGAACGTACATTGGCACTGATAGCATCTTTCTTTTTTTATGCATAGCACAGCAGAATCCCTATCATTGAAGACAACTATAAAAATATATAACCAGGCAGCCCGAGTTTCTCATTTTCATAAGAGTTGCGTGTATCTCTGGAAAATAATCTTATCAAGAAAGTAATAATTATGGTTGACCTGCCATTTGTAATTGAGAAGTGTTGTCATGTGGTGATTGTCTATTGCTTAGCATGACAAAGAGCTACACAAATACAGAGCAAAGGTGCAGCAAAACCAGAGAAAATGGTAAGAAATGAGTGGGAAACCAGGTCTTTGTTAGATCTGGGACAGTGAGTGGCATGATAAGAAAATCCATTGTGTATTTTCTTTCAGGCTGAAAATCTATTTAGGCAATGAGAAGCTCATGTGCCGTTGTGCTAGTACTGCTGTGGTTATGCTGCTCATGGATGGTGGAGAGAGGGAAGCAATCTGATAAATGAAATGTAACCACCTGATGCATAATTCAGTCATGCAAGGGCAATGTAGGAAAACAGTGTCATATCTAGACAAATGAATCTATCTTAGGTTTATGACTATTTCAAGGCCTTCTCTTTCATTGTCAGTTCAATCACAGGTATATATGTGGTTATGATTTCAAAGGGAAAGTTCTTTTCCAATAGTTATTTTTGAAAGATGCTGTCTCCCAGCAAAATCACTTTAGTGAAGTATGCTTTCATTTTGAAGTACAATAGCAACTGTCAGTTAGAACTATCATTTGTTTTGCTTTGTTTTGTTTTGTTTCTGTTATTTGTGTATTACCATTTCAGGAAATAAATTTGTAAGTGCCAGAAGTCTGAACTTTAATATGTCATTTTAGATGTTGGCACCACTGTGGTGCATTTCGCTCACCAATCCCAATCATAACCAGCTGGTTAATAACAGCTGTGTAAAGTTGGCTATATTCACAGATTTTGACAACTTAATAAATACAGAGGGAAAAAGGAATATTACAGCTCTTTGTGGGAGACCGAGGCACGGAGAAGTTTGGTCCCCTGCCCACACAGGCATCTGGGTGCTCTGATTGTACAGACCAGGATCCATTGGAGAACCTTGTCCAGCACTGTAAGTGTTGATCTGCACGAGGTGATTAAAGTCGTACAGCAACTGCTGGTGCAATATGTACTGGGGGCAGTGTTTGAAGCCGACAGGTTGTCCTGAAAAAACTGAATTTGTGATATCACATATTTGGTGAGAATTGAAGTTGACTGCAAACTCCACTAGAATGGATTAATGATAAAAAATGAGTGTAATTTAAGATAATTTAAATGATAATATAAAAATATCTGTATTATTATTATTATATAACCTATAACATAATCATTCTTTTATGTCATAATAATGATAAAAAACAAGTACCTGTTAGGCCTCCAGGCCGATTTCCATTCTCCGTCTCCCTTCCCCAAATATAACTCTGAATTATGGCGTCTTTTCTTCCAAATTTCTTGTGTTTGTTTTACTAGACAAACTTGCTGTGAACAAGGCGCTGAAGTCAACACAGCTTGCAGTCTGTGGCCTTCTGAAGAGGCCTATTTTATTTTCTTGCAGACCACGCCTGGGTAGGGGAGGCTCCCTGTTAGAGGCGAAACAATTCAAATATGAGCAAACTACATCCAGGAGGTGACAGCAAGGAAAGACAGAGTGATTTTGGGACTGGTGTTAGGGATTTCAAACATGAAAATAGAAGATTCAATACCTCCCATTATCATAGAAGCATAGAATGGTTCGGGTTGAAAGGGACCTTTAAAGATCATTGAGTTCTAATCCTCCTGCCATGGGCCGGGACACCTGCCACTAGACCAAAGCCCCATCCAGCCTGGCCTTGAACACCTCCAAGGATGGGGCATCCACAACTTC
>JAOXJM010000004.1:6226792-6255205 GCA_026413425.1 Tringa solitaria
GTCTCACCACCCTCACAGTAAAGAATTTCTTCCTGATATCTAATCTAAATTTACCTTCTTCCAGTTTGAAGCCATTACCCCTTGTCCTATCACTACATGCCTTTGTGAAAAGTCCCTTGCCGGCTTTCCTGTAGGCCCCCTTCAGGTGCTGGAAGGCTGCTATAAGGTGTTCCCGAAGCCCGCTCTTCTCAAGACCGAACAACCCAACAGCACCTATCCCAGTACTCTACCCCTGAGGAACACCACTCATCACTGGCTTCCATTTAGAACACTGCACCATTGACTGCAACCCTTTGAGTGCGGCCATCCAGCCAGTTCCTTGTCCATCATCCATCCATCAAATCCCCTTTCCTGTTTAGAGACCAGGATGTCATGTGGGACAGTGTCAAATTGGACAGTATCAAAAGACACTGGGAATGTTTTAAAATCCTGCAAAAAAAAAAAATTAAAAGCCTTTACAGTCATGTGGAATTTACAAGAAAACTGCCCAAAATTTTGCAGCTCGAATGCAAATTCATTGCAAAAATATGCAACATACTTTTTCAACCATATAAAATATGTAAAAAAATATGCAAATTGAAAGTAAAGTAAAACATAAATGTGCCATGACTTTTATTCTTGTACCATTACAAGGAGCAAAAAGATGAGAAGCCTGTATTTTTATTTTCTATATTCAATTTGTTCACCTTTTTTTACTATGAATGAGAAACCTATTAAAATATTATAAGATTTTTAGTAGGGGATGTAAAATGATTAAAAACAGGATTAAAAAAGCATTTCCAATGCTTGTCAGCATCAGTTTTCTTATGAAATTTAATACAAAATAGCTAATGAGGGCAACTCAGCCCCACTAATGCTGTTCAAAATGCAAACTTGATTTTCAGAATACTCCCCTCCATATTTAATATGGTGATGATTACACAAAAAGCTATGCTCCAATATGTTATTTTCATCTCTGTTTTTCTGCTGATGTTACTCTTCATTTGAAGATTACTGTCAACCTCTATTCCACGGGAGATCAAAGTGAGGCATGCAGCTTGTACCAGATGCCATCATAAAAAATTACATTTAAGAGATCTCCAATGTAATTAAAAACTCTGTATAAACCATCTGAAAGAGAAAGACATACTGTACCAATTCTTCACTCTTTAAAAAACTTCTGGGAAGGTGACAAAATGTGACTTAAAACTTATGCTAAATGTGCCATCTTTCTCCTTTGAAGTCCTAATTAATTATCTCCCTTGAAAATCAATGTAAACAGGAGACTGCAGGTCTGCTTTTGCATACTGAGATATCTGGGTTCATCATCCCCACTGATGCACAGGAAGACCATGGCAAACTCTGGTAAGTAATCATGTCTTGGACAAAGAAATGCAGGTATAGAATACGTCCATGGTACCCGATTTATGGTTGGGACATATCCTTTCTGTAAAGGCTGTCAGGTATCATGTAAACAGCTGAAGTCACACAAACAGGGCTTGCTGCCCGGTCATACTGCCCTGACCCTAGTGGGGAGTCCTGGTCAGAAGCAGGGCCTTTGTCTCTCACTGCAGTGCTGGGAATGTGTGAATGCCAAGGCCAGAGGAGAAGAGATGTAGATGGACTAAAACATGTTATGTTTCCAAAATCCGGATCAAAATAGTACCAGAAAAAACTAGAATGCTAGAGAGAAAAACTACTGTTTCAGAACTTAACCTTGTTTAATTTAGCCTTTGATATCATGAGGGTTTTCTATCACTTTCTTGTAGTTTCTGAACAAAACCATTGTTGCCTGATACCAAAGCTCAGAGATCATGCAGAGACCAAGAAATATCCCAGTACCAGTCAGACCACACCAAAATATGCAAGGTAGCACAGACAGGTTAGGCCTTAGAGTCCAGCTATCATCCTTACCTTGCCTCTCCGGAATTGTTCCAAAATTGTCTCCCTTGGGCATCCAAGAAGCCACAAGCAGATGCAGCTAGCTCTGAGATCCCCAACAAAACCACACCGGTTTCTTGAGACATCAGCTATCATCAGCGTATCACCACGTCCTCAAATAACTGTCAAGAGTTAATTACAAAGGTAAGGTTGTCTCCCACTGACTGCTTTTATTAAACAATTCACAAAGGTACTGTATTGACTTAATACCACAAAAGACACTAATTGAAATGCATCCAGCTGATGATGATGCCAAGGATATGACTATAAGCAGTTTCTACTGTTTATAGACTTGAAAAAGACAAAAACATCCGGTCTATAATGTAAACGGGCTGCCAAATCCATCCTGGAGTAAGTAACAAAGTGGGTATTCATTAACTCTTCTCTATTGGCTTTTTTAATAAAATGAGATACATCTTGGTCCAACATACAAGCAAGATTTATTTATTTTTAAATGACAAAGAAATGGGAAATATGAGGCACTTGCAAAATATTGCTTTGCATACCTTGGCAGCTTGTCATTAATAATGAATTGTTGTCTGATCTTCAGTCATTTGCAATTCAATGTACCCACAAAATCCACCACTTCTTCTTCCACATATTTCTCCACAATGTGCCTATTTACCTTCCCAAACCAGGAAGAAATACATTAGATGATTTAAAGGGTAGCCCTTAATGCAATTTAAAGCCTTGCAAATTGATTTTCCGTAATGAACTTTATATCCTGACATCCTGTCGTTTTTCCTCTAGTACATTCAATTAGGCTATAATCAGTTATTAAGGGTTAGATAATGGAAACATGACATCATCCACACAAGGCAGAAATTTTTGCAAGAGATTAACTAAAATCTAATTTTCATGCCAGACTAGACCATCTGAGCCAAAAAGGTGCCTATGATATTTGGAAAAAAAAAAAAAAAAAAAAGGATTAAAAAAAAAGTCCCAGAAAACCCAAGATGAGGAAAGGAAGGACACCTGGCTTGGGTAGATGCTGAGATGAGAAAGATCTATAACACATTCCTCCTGGGGATATAATAGAGAGAACTCTTGCACATTAATTTAAGAAATGAATGTGCTATATTCATCTCAACAGCAGAAGAACAAACATTGTGAATCGAAGCATTTCACTCCATTCCTGTAAAAGAGCTGAATACATTTCTTTGTGGATAAAAAGCAAGAGCCATTCATGCTACACTTTCAGACAGACAGACACTCATTAATAGCAGTAGTAGCAGTACTTAAAGCAGAGAGGCTTTTGTGGGGTTTGTTAATATTAATTTCTAACAGAGAGAAGCCTTGGGCTCAAAATACGTATCCAATCTTAGCTGAGAACACAGTTCAGCAATTCCATTTGCCCCGTATCAAAGAAGGAAAAGTGATGTTATTCTGCCAAGAAAATTGATCTATTTATCTGATGCAACAGTCTCCGTCAGCATTTCTGTACCGCTCTCCCCACTCAATATCACAACAGGATGTCTGTAGAGGATTCAGATTTTCAGAGGTCAATATGACAGGTCCAATAGTTTATTTTTCCTTCCCTCTATTTTTTTAAAAATAGGCATATTTTAATTATTCTTAAAACAAACTGAAATATATAATATATGTTATATATTATATATTATAAATCATATATTATATATTATATGTATTATATATTATATATTGTATATTGTATATTATATATATATTAATATTAATAACTAAGAACTTTGTTGTAACAGTATCCATAGTGCTGCAGCACTTTTGGATATCCTCATATTTGAGAACTAAAAAAAAATGCAACTGAATAAAAATAGCCAACAGAGTGCATAATAGCTCTTAACATACATTACTGCTTTTCAAGACAACATCTCCAAAGCACGTCAACCTATGACTAATTTTTGGGACATCACCTCAAAGAGAGGTGCTAGAGGTAAAAGAAAGGTTCAAAGCCTACAAATAATCTTTGCTTAACTGTCACACCTACTGCTTGCCTTACTGGTCTCTACTGACTCTATTGGATTTTGTCTCCATTTATGTCCAGGATAACAAGAACTAAGACTGAGGGTCACAATGTTCCACAAAAATCTCTTTGTGGGGTCTGGGATTTGAGTTGGTTCTTTTTTGGTCGTTTGACTCTTTGTCAGTTCTTTTCTGTAGGATTAAAAGTAAAACTCCAGCTTTTGTGTAGTTTCTCATTTATTAGATTACTTTGAATCTGCTGGATGACTCATTTTCTCAAAACAATTTACAGAAGCTATAGCTTTCATTCCATTTAAAAAATGTGTCCTCGACGTTACATTTTTTTTCCTTGAATTTTCTAGGCTTTCTTTTTTCCCCAAACCTCACAAGCATCCCAGTAACCAAGTATAACCATAGTCTTAATTAAGAAGAAAAGTGTTTTGGATCATTAGTCTAAGTCTACTTGGAAAAATTGTTACAAAATTGTAACTGAGGTTCTCAATGACTCTATTTCTTCCCCGGAGATAAGGCAATTAAAGTCGTTTCACATAAAATCAACTTGTTCCCCATTGCCTCAGTGTAGGTGTGCAGAAGTAAGAACAAATCAATACAAGAATCTATTCATAGGGAAAAAGGAACAAATATATCTTTATAATTACAATATGTAACATATTCCACAGCTGCATGCCTCTTGTGAATAGTTCTGATCTGAATGTAAATACATGTTTTATGCTGAGAATAATTTAAAAGAGGAACTGGGAACACACAGAGAATGAGCCAGTGCTTTCTACATGTTTTTAAATATATGAACCAGATTATTTGTATTTTCTCTGCATTCCCATGATATACTGAAGAGCAGCCTATGTTGTAACATATGGTACAATGGAAATATAAAATAAGAACCAGTTAATTGTCCAAGAACCTGCAATCTCTCCTTAAATCCATGCTCTTTATAGGCCTATCAACATTACCTAAATCAGTTATTAATTAGGTGAGACAGAGAATAAGGTCAAGTCATAGGGAAGACATCTAGATTTAAAATGAGGTTGGTCAAAGTGCTAGCGACCAAAGACAAAGATCTCTTTATTGACTTCATGTTTGCCCTTTCACTGAAATGAACCCGTGATTCAGTGTTGGGGCTGCTTGGGGCATGGATGATACTAGGACAAGCCTGAGAAACTTGTTCAGCTTTGTTCAATATTTGCTTAGATGTGTAAACATTGCTCATATTCATTCTCTCAAAACTGAATTCCCGCAATCCGTGGAAACGCCAAATGAGCAAAAGCTGTCTTTGATGTTTCTCAGTTGCCTTACCTTGGAATTCCACCCTTAGGAGTTTGCTTATCCTCTCCTTCTCAGCTGCTCCTGAGCCACACCACCTGGAAAACTCCGCTTCCAGAGCAGTTCATGCTTGTCAGCTGGAGGGGACATGCCCTGTGGGCAGGGTAGGCCTGTTGGAGGAACAAAGGTGCACGAAATATGCTCAGACCAAGTCCCTAGCCATTTACTTTCATCTACAGAAAGAAAATAACTATGGAAAAAATATGCAAGGCATTGAACACTCTCAGAGAAATTGCTATTCCTCATAATTATGTTTTAATTTACTCTCTGCTGGATGAGAACTGAGGCCCTTGTCTCCTCGTCAGCACAAAGTTTGCATTTCTTGATCTGCATCTGGGGCTTACTGAAAAATGAGTGTCTTGATTATGACTCTCCCCCTCCCCTGCTCAGTCCCAGCTGCTGATCTCCACATGCAATTCCAAAAACTAAAATGCAGAACTTTTTACTTCTTTTTATTATTTATTTTGCTTATGTGAGTTCTCTCATCTCCTTTTTCATCTCCCTGAATATTGCTGAAAGGAGCGAGCACTACGCTTACAGATAAGTGCCCAGCTGTGCTCTAAGGCATGTGCAGGACAATGGGAGAGAGGGACAGCTGAGGCAGCACCACCACGATCTAGCGATGGTAACAAGCCCCAAAGCTCCAACTTTAATAGTTCTTCACTCCCACCTCTAGCTGAGAGTAATGAAGCTATTAGAGTCTGTGAGGGAAGGAAACTGGGGATGGGGAAGTAATGGAAAACAACTATTTTGTGTACTCTCAGTGACTCTAGTCCTTTGCAAAGAAATGCTTATATTGGGTGAGATATACTTAAATAAGTTGGGGCTCCCAGAAGTACCCTTGATTGCTTTTCATAGCAATGCCACCTGCCAGGCAAACTACTCCCATATCCTTTTCAGTCAACACACTGAGATCTCCTCACTCTCCATTCACAAGAAGATGGGTCTTGCGTGCTCGCTTCCTTTCATTTCTGGTCTTGAGCTACAGCCACAGTTAAACCAAGGCAGGGAACCACCTTTTCTGATCTGTAGGTAACGATTCCACCATGGAAGGCTAACATACTGTCTGGCTGAAATAGCTTGACAAAGAAGTGGCTCAAAAGAAACAAATAAAAATTCAGAGAGAAAACATGCTCTTCCTGTCCCTGTTCCATGCTTTCATCTCACCTTATTCTAATAACCTTGAAATTTTGTGAGAGCATCTAGATCAAAAATAAACTTAAAAAAATCAGAATAGTACTTGATGGAGAAATAACCTTCAGATAACCTTGTTGGTTTCTTGCCATGGAAAATTTACTTCTAGGCTACTAGTGGGAGCAACCCCCTGCTCACCGATGATTCACCTTCAGCAAGATAGTTTTGCACATCAAATAGCATCAGTCAAGAGGCTTTTCTGCATGGCAAGACTCACTAACTTGTGATTCACTCTGCAGTGGATTAACTAAAGATGGTGCTTCAATGGTGTTATTGCCATTCCCCTCTCTCCACCCCCAGAACACATCAGAAGATTATAACCGTCAATAAAAAACACTACCCACACATCAAAAAGTCCTACCTGGTCTCCTACTGATCAGCTTTGCACTAGTGCAGAAGCCTTCTTTGGCTTTTTTAGTGTCATTTCTCCCCTCAAAGACAGTTGCTTTCTACAGCGTTGAACTCTGGTAGATGTTTCCATTCCAGAGATCCTTGTTTTACCGGGTGTTGTTTCAAGACTCAGCAGGATGGCTGATTTTTAATCAGTCTAGCAAGTCACTTGGGTCTCTTACTGCCTAGCAGAGATTTACTTTAGGATTTTCGGTTTTGATGAAAGCACAAGTGGGAAGGAGCAAAGCTTCCTCTCCCTTTGTAATTAATCACAGGTTAAAGTGCTATATGAATTATACAAGCCTCAGGAGGGACATCCCTTTTTGAATTTTCAGCAAAGCACACAACTTAAGACACACTTTGCTTTGTGTATTTGGCTAATAGAAGTAATAGTCACTGAGCTGGAGATATTTTTTTTCCAAAGTTTGGAAATAACCTTGATACTCTGTGGAAGATGATTTTCTAACATGAGCTCTACCTTTATAACTTCTAGAAAATTTGGTACTGTATAATTTACACATCATGGCAACCTGGTAAGGTTCAAAAAAAGTTTCAAATATAATTGTGTTTTCCAAACCAAGCACTCAGATATTTTTTTGACAGGGGGGTGGGCTAGGGGAGTCACTCAGCACATTAATTTGCAGTGAAGCATATGGGTGAGGGTAGCATTACAGCCAACTGCAACTCTAGCAAATTTATCAACAAATATCACTACAGCTTTTAACATCCTTCCCTGCTATGATTCCAGATTCATCTCATTGTTCACACCACAGTAAGAGACAATTGGTTAATACATATCACTATCATAAGCAATACTTGAAAAGGTGTTAAATCTCCCCATATGTGCCAATTTCACATATCCTAATGAGATTGTCTTTGTTTTGTTTCTTATGAAGTAGTTTTAAACTCAAAGTCTGCTGAAAAAAAAAAAAACTTTGAAAGATAATTTCACTTAAACAGTAATCTGTTTCATTATAAGTAATAGCAACAAAAGAATTATGAATCCAGCCTTAGACTATTCTCTGCTACAGCAGGGAAGCCATTGTGTGTGCCGCTGTTGTCCCATGGGCAGGATTCCCCAAAATAGGATCTGCAGGGAAACTGCTATGCCAATGTTTGAAATCCCTCAGGAGAAGGAAGGAACAACTGTGAGATGGTCAGTGAAGGTTATCTCAGAGGTACATAAAGCAATATATAAAATGCCAAACCCCATCATTTTTTGCTAGCTGAATAAAGTTAAAACCATCTAGCCTTTTTCTGACATCTTTACATGCAGCCGGAGAAAATAGCATTGGCTCTATTTCTCTAGAGTAACAGCAGCAAAGCATGTCCCCTTTGGGAATTTAAGGTGCAAAACTATATTCCCCACAGCTTTGTCTGGCTTCTTAAAAATTCTTCTGCCAATCAGAATTAATGTAGAGATTCCAATCTGCCAATTAGTTCTCTTATGTATTCAAGAGCCATTTTAGAATATCTGGTTAAAAAGTTAATCTGATTATGTGACTACAGGTTCAAAGATATAAATGAAAACCTTCCGAGAATATAAACATTTTGTAAAACTGTTCAGGGAGAGGAAACACCCTACTAAGACTTATGCATTATGCTTTTATTAACAGTGCAGAATAATTGTCCTTTTCCTTTCTTTCCTATCGCCAACAGCTTTTTTCTTTAATTAGACTTTCTTCTTAAGTTCTTTTAGAACACAGAAATGTACAAACACTGACAATAGCATACGAATGGAATTTCAAACAGATGTCCCATTGCATTGTAGCACAGCTTAAATCATGTTTCAGAGTCTGAGTATCTGAAGTTGTTATTGAAATTGTTTCTTCATTGAATTAAAATCTAACATTTCAAATAAATTCTGTTTTGTACTAGTAAAATGATAAAATGTTTTTATTATTTTAAAAATTGTCTTTATATTTTCTGTAAATGCCGTTAGAATAAACGAAGTGTTTCTAATAAAAAGCTATTTTCTAAATGAATTTATTAATTTATGGAAATACTGGAGAGTGATGGAAATTTCCAGGTTTGGCTATTTCTATTACTTTAAAAACAAAACAAAAGTAAGATCCAGTAAGATCACTTTTTCCAACAGACTGCTTGGGCTTCCAGAAAACATCAGCATTAACAGGAGGTGCAAGAAAATTAGTCACTGTCTCCAAAATGTATATTTGCTTCTCACATTACCATGATACCAAGAACAGCTGCATTACAACAGGACCTTCAGGTCTTAGGTGTTACAAATTTGATGCCACTTCTGTCTAATATCTTTTCTGCCCTGAAGTCAGCTGGGCTGCCAAGGGAAGATCTTGCATGGAGGAGCAGTTATATGATTTGTCTCCTGGGCTCAGGGCAGCTGCTTTAATAACCGAAGGAAGCACATTCCTCCCTTTGGTGCTCATCATAACAGCATGCTTGGACTATGTTTTTCATACACATCATGATTACAGCATCAGTTGACTCTCTAAGTGTAAGTGTGGGGTGTAAAGGAGGGTCTCTTCAGATTCTGAGAAAAAAAGTATTGACCAAGTAGTTCCCTTTACGATAGCGTGGTTATCACAGTTCTCATGTTATTTGCTTTTTGTATAACCACATCTACCCCATTTAGCCACCTATAAATGCTATCTTTCTGTCTTGTGATGAGCATTTGAAGGCCACTTACTTGCAGACAAAAAGGTTATTTCCAGTTCACTTCCATGCATAGCATAGAGCTATGTGCAGAGTTGAATAGTTTTGTTTCTATTTGTCTTCTTTCTCTTTCTAAAACCTAAAATCAATTTATTGCTTTGCACATGCCTGAAACGGTGCAAATTATGCAAGCTACTTCCCGGATATTCCAGCAAGGCAAGACCACATTTCAAACCTGTTTTGAAGCCTGTTTTACAAAGCCTCCTCCCCCATGCAGAGGAGATGGCACAGGAATGCTGCTGTTGGAGCATAAGGGTGCAAGAGTGCTGGTATCTCCAACTCTGAGCTGGAAAACCCAAGCAAGGGAGACCTTGGTGCAGATACACGGTTGCAGGCAGCTGAATGTGGGTTGGCCAAGGTTTTGGGAAGCTTTTGCAGCCTGTAGTGACCTCTGGGCTAGCTAATTATAAGGCAAATTGGTTTAGATCTTTAAGATAATACATACTACCAGACTATGTTGTAGACACAGCCTGTTTTATTTGATGCTTAAATGCCATTTACATCAATGAAAGTTCTTTTGTGACTAATGTTTCTGAGGCACACCTTGCTAGATGATTACTGCAAATAGCGTTGGTCATCTTGCAAATGCAGTGACTGCGTTTCACTCCCTTTATTGTGGGCAATTCTACGTACAGTTACATTTGATGAGTCTATTCTTTCCAGAAGGAATAAATGAGATATTTCTGGTTGCATCTTCTCCCAAGCAGATACCAGCAAACAGTGAGGCCAGAACAATGATGTCTCAGATTCAAAACTTCAGCTACAAGCCACAGGTATTTCCCTTTACGGAAGAACCCCTGGACAGACTGAATCCAGTTCCTGTGGTAGTGCTCACCAGTCTCCCAAGGGGCACACGTGAATCATCTGCTTCCCAAAGATGGGTACAAAAAGAAGCCTGGAGGCTGATTCATCATCTAGAGAAGGAGCTTCGAAAACACAGGCTGTCACTCAAGTTTTTCCAATATATCCCATATCTTCAATGTGCTCAGGAAAAAGAGATGCTGTCTGCTATGCATTTCCAGCACAACGGAAGACCTGGACTTCGTCTTACTAGAATAATGCAAATAAATGGAATTCTTAAAAGTGCTTTTTATCCAGCAAGATAAAAAGAGCTAAATATCCCACCAAGATAAATCATCATTTGTCTTCTGGAATAACTTGCAGTAGTTTTCCAGAAGCAAATCTGTAAAAATTTTTTTTTATTTTTTTTTTTAAGGAGCTTCTCTTTTCTACCTGCTTCCATTTTAATGTGTCCTCAATATCAGTTATTTTTGCTTCAGCTCTTAGAGGCAAATAACTAGGATGAACAATAGCTCTTTCCTTCACAAATAAAAACATGACATTGCTAAATGGAAGAAAAAATAGAAAATTGCCATAGAAATAAAATCTCAGCAAGTGTTTTCATTTGTCAAATTTGCTCAGCAAGAAGATCCTCAGTAAAGAAAATACAATCCATAAAACCAGCATCAATTATCACAGAGTGTAAGCACTAGGCTGCGTTTGTTCTTAATTTTTGCATATCAGAAAATTATGATTACATACACTTAATCAACGGGGAACCGGCGAACTCATAGAAACAGCAAGAATCCCCATCTCTTGTTGAGCATTGTGGAAGTCTATGAAATTCTGCAAACTTGTAAACCTCCAAACTGAAACACTAAGCTGAATTTATCCATACCGCTGCCTAAGTAGTGGCGGAAGAGATGATGTTTCAGGAAAATATGAGGAAGATCTCTTGTTAACTGTTCTTCACAAAGATACGTCCTTCATGACCTTTCATCCCCTGACTGGTTTACATTCTGAAAAGTGCACTTACCTTCGATCTGGCATTGAGTCTTTCAGTGCAAACGTTTTTACTGATGCTGCTTTCAGGCTGCATTCATTCCTGTTCCTAAAATGAGAATATATACCAGGACTGAGAAATAAGAAAGAAAATCGGAATAAAACACATTTTCTCAGTCCTAGATATCTCTAATTAGTTGCTTAAGGCCACATTCCTGATCTCATATCTATGAAAATTAATTACTAGGATGGCCAAATGCGTGATTAAAACAGTCATGCACAGAGTATGTGGATGCAATTTGACAGTTGTCAGGCTGAACAATTGGGATTTATTTGGAGTTCTTAATTTCCCATTGTGGTAAACAAGTAATATTATATCTCAACAAAAAATAAATCAAATTAAAGGAAAGGAGTAGGGAAGCTGATGGCAAGGATCTAGCTGAAAAGAAGATGACAGAAAGAGATTAGATTAAGAGTGGAAATGACAAGAATTAGGGACTTGATTATATAGATTCATGGAAATTGCTAAAAAAAACCAAAAAGAAACCCTAAACCAAAAGCAATGGAAAACCAGAAAATATGTAGATGGAGATCTGAAAAATAAAAACTAAATTAGGAAACCCCAGAAGTTCAGAAGATTTTGAGCATTTCTTGCTCAAAATTAAGTTAAAAAACCCAGGGCTTTAGCTATGCCCTACTAGTCCTTTCAGAGCATACCTTCATTCTCCCCTTCTTTCTTTAAATTCGTCTTTGTGATGCTGAGCTCAGTCCCTTTATAAAATACACACATATGGCTTCTGAAGTGCCATCAAGCAAATGCTGGAAGCCAAGTCTACTCACTCTAAAGTAGAATAACGTATCTACAATAGATGGCTGGAACAATGAAAAACAATCCGTAATTGTTCCAAACATCTGTTCATGGAGGTGCACACCGGAGGTGCAGGCTACTATTGAAATACTAAGACTTATAGGATGCATCATATGTTTTTACCAATGTACTAGAAATGAGCAGTACGCTCACTGCTTTTCTCAGCTGTGGTAATCCACTTCACACTGACCTTCAGATCCAATTAATTTGCAGCTAATGGAATGCTATGTTCAAAGGAATTTTGAGTATTACTTGAAATTCCCAAATGACGCTGTTAGCTAACTGTCTTGGAAGGGATGATAAGCAGCATGAGCACAGGGGCTACTGGCGGTGCATAATTGAGTTCTGCCTCTAACATATGCTCCTTGTATTTTGCACACAAATTATTATATAGGGTTGGTTGTATTTTTCCTCTGCTACAAAGGACTCTGAGATACCTCTTAAGGTAAAACAGTGTCATGAAAGTGCATTGGCTCGACTCTGAAATGGCCCTGAACATCTTAGTTGCTCCAGATCTAACTGCTCCTCTGAGTTTGCTCTACTGCTGAGAGCCAGTGGTGAGAGTGGAGTCCATTGCAAGGCAGCAAGTAGACTTCCTCAAGACTTACTCTTAGGGAAAGATTGGTGTTATAGATGTGATACTTCCTCTAGCTGTACAGTTTGGGCCAGGTTCTCAGTTTAGTCATCTCACCTTGTGGCTGGGATCTCAACGTAAAGATGGAAGTGTCCTTTTTTTCCAGCTACGGCTGTCAGCCTCTTCTTGGTCTCCTGAGAGAGGGTGTGTGATGTGCCACAGGATAACTGGGGGACATCACCCAGTCAGCACTGAACCATGCGAGATATGGCACTTAAGTTATAAGGACTTTGGTAAGGCCTTTGACACCGTTCCCCACAGCGTTCTCCTGGAGAAGCTGGCCTCTCATTGGGTAAAAAACTGGCTGGGTGGCCATGAACAAAGAGTTGTGATTAATGGGGTGAAATCTTGTTGGTGACCAGTCACCAGTGGTGTCCTTCAGGGCTCAGATTTGGGGCCAGTCTTGTTTAATATCTTTATCAATTATCTGGCTGAGGGGATTGAGTGCAGCCAGTCTTTTATGTAGCTAAAGCAGGTATGGGGTGTTTTGTGCCTACTTTAAGGCAAAAAATAGCAATGGATCCTATGTTCACTGCAGTGGTCACACAGGACCACAAGGCAGGTTTTGGGAATCTATTTTGATCTCATTGGAGACACCATTGCAAGGATCTTTATGACCAACTCTGTCACCACCTGGAAAAAAATTGACCACCCTGTCTGAGAGGTGTGATTCCCTACATAAGCATTAACCTATTCAAAAGATTCCAGCAAAATAGCTTTGGGGGTTTTGTTTGCAGAGTATCCACAGCAAAGACTCTGGTGTATGGACTCTGTTACACTTCAGCTACTGTTTCCATCTCCCCAGGACCAGATCGTCTTGGCAGCAGATGGGAATAAATCATCTTTTTAGACAAGGAAGCATGCACTGCAGACATAAAATAAATCTCTGCCATAATATTAGAGAAGGTAAGGTAGAAAGATATCCATAGAAACCTCTATTCCCTGCACAGACTTGTCTCCTACAGTCTGGTGCTCAGAAAGATCTTCCTAAGCCACGCTGTCCATATACAGGAGACACGTAGCAGCTCTAACAGGTCCAGTATTAACCATTCACCCCTTTTTCTTGGCGAAAGGAACGAGGTGCTTTATCTTCTAGTGTGAGATTTACCCAAAGGAAAACTTTTACTGAATAGGAAGCATTAAAGATCTGTAGCTGCATATTTTAAACCTAGTTCCTAAGTACTCAAGTCATTAGAAATACACTGACTTCAGCAGAGCTGTGCAGAGTTATGCCAGCTATGAATCTAGCTGTTCCCTGTTTAAGTACTTTCCAAGCATTAAAATTCTTTTAAAAGTAAGTCATCCAGGTGGTGTTTGCCCGCATATAAATCAATTAAGACGTGAAAGGTTGTATGTAGGCATGGGGATAAGAGGGGAACAAGGGGGAAGAGGAAGGAATATTTCCCTTTTTAATTTTCTAGGTAGTGCTTTTTTTTTTTCCTCCAGCGTGTCCTATCTACAGCTGACTTTGTTCTATGTGCCCAGAGCTACCCATTCCATAACACTCACACTGTTGTTAAAGGTTCATCAATATTTATAGCATACATCCTAAAGGTTGTATTAATTGTATATTGCTTCATGAAATGGGAGCTTTGCAACCTGGGGTACTTATATGGTGAATAGTCTTTGTTGGGCTCTTGTAGAAATACCATTTTGAATGACCCCTCTCTAGTCTTTCTAATACACTGACTGCTTTATTTTATTTTTTTTTTCTGAAATAGGCTGTCAATGAAAGGTATTAGCCTTTTAAAAATCCACTTTCCACATTCAGATTTTGAAGAAAATTAAAACTGAGTACTTACAAATCAGTGATGTCCTCCTGAATCTTCTCTGAAATGTTTATTGTCAAGTGGTCACTGAATTGTGTTTTCTTGCTTCTCTGAGCTAAACCTCAAAGGACTTCAATAACTTGTTTTGTTTTCACTGTTAATCCCAGGATCAACGTGGCACCATCAGAGCCGAAACATTTCTCTTTTGAAGAATTAACTCTGCTTAAAAGCACACACAGAATCATTATTATTTTTCCAGGCATCATCAAAACTTAACTGGGAATAATATACAAGATCTGTGCTAAATTGACTTACACTGTTAACAGCATTAACAGCGGGTCATGTATGAGCATCTTCAGTCGACTTTATCCCATGTCTGAGCTGATCACAGACTTCACAGTGAAAATAAAGGGGCAGGTTTTAGGCCCTAGCACAGACTCACATTGAAATGTTATTTCTGAGGTGGTTTAAAGGATTAACACAGCTTTTTCAGCAATACTAATAATATAATAAGCAGGAAAACACTCTCCAGTACTCACTATGACTTGTGTCAGGGAGAACAGTGGCCAGAGTCAGTTGAAAGTGTAGATTGCCAAGAAAGTCCACAGGTATGATGAAGGTCCAAGGTAGAGCTACAAAGCTTGGATCACATTGGGATCAGAGAGGTGCAAGGTCCTGCACATAAGTAGCTGCAGCATAGCTCAGGCAAGGACCAAGACTGAGGACCTAAATGGAAGTCAGTCAAGCCTTGAACAGAAGTGGAGAAACCCCACTTCTTTTCCCAGCTTTGTCCCACCACTCTTATCACAGCAGTCTCGTCCAAGGCTATGGTGGCTGCACTGTATCAGAATTGGCCCCAGCACAGGCAACTTGTCCCCTTGAATGGGGATGACATTAGTTGTGGATACCTCATCCCTGGAAACATTCAAGGCCAAGTTAGGTGAGGCTTTGAGCAACCTGATCTAGTGGGAGGTGTCCCTGTTCATGGCAGGGGTGTTGGACTAGATCATCTTTAAGGTCCCTTCCAACCCAAACCATTCTATGATGATTCTATGAACATTTCTGTCTTGGGTTTGTATAGTGTGGTCTTGGACCATGATCATATATCTTAAGATTTGAAACAAGAGGAAAGCAAAAACAATTTCTTCCCAGAAGGCAGTGAGGCAAACAGACCATATAACTCTTAGTTAAGATCTCTAGATATTGCAAAAGCTTTGTGCCGGTCCTCTATCAAGAGGAAATTCGATACTAGTAATACTTAAACATCCTCAAGACTTCAACAGAATGAGGTATTTACCATTAAGAATCAGTAGATTTACTGATTTTATTTAAAAAAGAAAAAAATCAAAAGGTTATTTTAGGATTGTTATTATTATCGACCCAAAAACTTTCATATGAAATAATTAGATTTCATACCTAATCAGAATTTGAAAATGCATTGAAACGTAGAAAAAAATGGCTGTAAGAACAAAAGGAGATGTCAGTTAGGCCCAGAATATATGTATCTGAGTTGAATAATGGTTAGGCCCAGAGTACATACATCTAAGTTGAATAATGGGGACTAGGGTTTAATAAGAAAGTAATTTTGATGTTACGTATCAACTATTCCTGACTTAGACCCAAAATCAGAAAAACAGGATCCCAAAGCTTAATTAATAACTAAACCTTTAGGATGTTCCAAAGTGTTTAAGGGATCAGATCTACTGCAAGCTCACCTTTACTCAACAGTGGTGAAACCGAAGGACTGCTCAGACTAATGAAAGAGATAGATGTTGTGAAGCAGTCATCACAAAATATGCCAATTAAAAATAAGACAGTTTACCAGAAGACACGTGGAAGAAGAAAAAGTGAAAAACAAACCATAAAACCGAACAAGGAATACTGATCAACTGCAGTCAATCAAAATGGCCTTGACTAGGAATATCTGTATTGCACGCTTCGTAACACGTTTGCTCCATATCACATGAATCTGGCTTATGGCTCCTTCATAGACAGTGTAATAAGTGAAATTTTCCATTTATTCTTTGCTTTTCATTTTACTTATCCATCATAAATTGGCTACTGAGACCTTAAATTTCTTGCCTGATAATAGTATTTTTCAGTAAATACTCTTCTGAGATCGTATTTAGTAAGATACCATACACAAACACTACAAAGAAGATAAAAAAAACCCCTAGAGGCACGATTCTATTATCTAGGGGACATAGCACAGCACTCAAGAAATGCATTTAGTTAGAAGCTACAGATTTCCTTGTTGAGTTTTCAACCCTAAAAGTGCACCTTTAGGTTAGTGAGTTTAGGTTAGACTCTTAAAAGAAATCTCAAGTTGAATTTCCCTGGCTTCATCTTAAAAAGCACCTTAAAAAGGTGTGTAAGCACATGAGGAACATGAAGAATGGTGAAGGAAGAACTGTAAAAGTATTTTTGTTTTAGAGATATTTATATCACAAATTAAGTCTTTTGCTGTTTCTCAGTTATACTTTTAACCTGGTTCTGAAAAACTTGAGACATGCTAAAGGAGGGCTAGATAAAGGAAAAAATATCTGAGGTTTCATATTTATCTTGCAGAGAACTTACTCAGCAAAAATAATCAGAGGAATAAAATCACAGTCCTTAGCTACATGCCCTTGATACTGATTCAGCTCACACGAATCTGCAGTGAACTCCTTTATTCCTCAGCAGTGGTGGCCATGCCAAGTGCTTTTGTGACAGCTGGTTCTTAAAGCTTTAGTTTCAGGACTCTTGTGAATGTGTGAATAGATCAGTCTTGGTTTTATAAAATGGCATTGCTAACCTTGCCAGCTGCAGAGAAAAGCTTCAAAATGTGACCCAAGTGAATCCTAAAGTGTTCAGAATCTAATGACAAATAAAAGAGCCTGGCATGTTTATTAGATTTCATCATACTCCAACATTTGGGCTCAGCAATATCATAACCATAAAAACAGCACTTACAGAGCTTATGTAAAAAGAAGGCAGATTATTTTATGAAAAGGTAAGGACCCTTCTAGGTTCAGCTCCCACCTCAGCTGTCTGAATATCCTTGACCGTGTTCCTTACACATACTCTTAGTCATGATGGATCTTACCTGATCCAATTCTGTCAATGTGAGATGAACACAGGGATAGCAGGGTGCTGCCTGAAATTATAAACTGCTTTGCCACAATGCACATTCCTGTTAGCATGAATGAGCTTCCTGATGGTTATGACAGTCTCGGGACTCTTGCACTAGTTTTCGAATCGTAAATCAGTAACAGTATTCATTGCCCATGCAGCTTATCAAATACAATCTTTGGTTTCCTTTAAGCTCTTTGTAAAGACATAGATTTTATTCTACTGAGTGTAACTTGCCACTAAGAATGTCAGAGATCCCATTTAAAATGCCATCTCCTTTTCTCCACTATTCATAAACTCATATTCAATAGTAATCCCACTGGCTAAGGACTGTTTTTTATTGCACCCTGAACACGTGCAACGAAGGCTGGAGTGTGATGAACACCTCTAAGTGTTTTTGTAAAACAACATATGATTAAGGCCAAGTAGAGAGCCACTCTGCCTCTCAGAAACAGCATCACCCCTGTGTAACAATTTCTGCTTTTTTTTTACCTCCGCATCTCCCAGATACGTCTGGGAATCTGAAATTTCCACACCAACAAGTTGGGAGAGACTATTCCCAGACAATTTTCTGGTCAGGATTATACCCACCAAAGCTTTGAGTGTCTCCTACATACCTAGAGGTGCATGAGAGGTTGATTATGCTCCTCCAAACCCACAACTCACACATTACTAGTCGTAAAATCATAATAACGCTACTTTAAATTCTGGGAGTGTCTCCACCCAGAGTAATACTTGCTGATCTCAAAGGAATTCTGAGAGCCATAATTATTGCACTTGTGTGTGGGCGTTTGTCTTAGGAAACAGAAGTTCCGCAGTGTCTGCGGCACAATTTCATGGTCAACAGCACCACCTACCTCTAATAATCGAACACTGGAGAAGACCAAGCACTGCAGGTTTCTTTCTGCAAACCTATTAACAGTTATGTTACCGCAAGGTCTCTTCTGTATGTAAACCAAGGTTTGAAAACCTAGAGCCAAGGTTTTCAATTTCTATAGCTCATAAAGCACCCTGAAATGGCCAGCACAGTATAGTTATCCAAGTCATTACTGGGAAATTGGTAGCATTAATCAGGCACTGCAAAAAACCACAGCTTTGTCCCTACCAGTATCTGCCTGGGTAGAAAGCAGGGACAAATGCTGTATAGTGAAGATTAGTCCTGATTATCTTTTCTTGTGTCAGAAGACAGGAATACGTATCTTGTTAATTTGTAAGACTTTTTAAAGAATATTTTATAGTAATAAAAAATGCAACAGTATCTCTGGGTGGGGTTGATAGACAGATAAAGACTACCAGGGACCTGGGCTCTCAGTGTGTGTTGCAGCCTAGGATCACCATATGGCCCACGCCATTAGAAGAAAAGCAGATGAGCACTCAGCTACATCAGAGCTCACCTTTGAAAAATGGCAACGTAGTTTTGAATTTTAGCGCTGCAATTAGCTTCACAGATCAGTCATAAGGCTGATTTACACAAGCACTGAGAACAGATAGCTCCTATAAGCTATAATTGGAGCCATGGGCTCTTAGTCTGAAAAGTCAGTCCCTCAACTTCTATAGTTTGAATATCTAAAAGGTAAAAATCCAAATTAGAGTCTTAACATAATGTTTCGGAGAAAGTATTAATCAAGCAACCACAAGGAATGTTCTCCCTGGCAAAACTACGAGGTTAATCTCTAGGATGAAGATGCTCCAAAAAACCAGTGGTGAGATTGCAGTGCTGTTAACCACAGTAATAAAAAATGCAGCAATATCTCTGGGTAGGGTTGACAGACAGAGTAAGGCTACCAGGGACCTGGGTATCAGCTGGGCTGTCAGTGTGTGTTGCAGCCTGGGATCACCACATGGCCCACACTGTTAGAAGAAAAGCAGATGAGCACTCAGCTACATCAGAGCTCCCTCCATAGATTGGCATAAGAACCAGTATAAGCAATAATTCATCTATATGATTAGCTGAAAAGTGGTACAAGATACTCACAAGGAGTACTGAAAAGAAATATTGCAGACATAGTATATCCATAGTATCTCCAAAGCAGCTGTGGTCATATGACATTTAAAAGCATGTCGTACAAAATCCTTGTTATTTTGTGCTATTATGTGTTTTCAGAGCACTTTGCAGGGTTGGAAGAACAAAGAGTTCTGGTATTTTGCCGTATTACCTTTTTTTTCTGAATAGTGGAGATCCTGGAGGAAGCTGCAGCTTCTTTGGTTTCTTCCATCGCTTCAAGGAGAGCACAGGAAATCAGCATGAGCAGAGGTTCCCGGTGCCCTTCTGAAACCACATCCTTAGTCAATGGCAAAATCCCAGAGCTTTGGTGGACTTTGGCCCATTGAAATAGAAAGATGAGAAAGCCTGAACAGAAGTACATGAGTACATTTAGCAGAGGCCTGAACTGTTGCCCAAAATTTGATGTGGTGTCTGTAAATAAATAAACATAGAAAAGTTGAATTCATATCAATCCTATTAACAGGATTAACATTTATTCATACTACTCAACCACCTGGATTGCAGTCATGGCTTAGTAACCTGATACATGAAATATCAGAATATACAGACCTATCCCTTGTCCTCTGCTTAGTTTTTAGGCATCATTGCACTTTCTAGCCGGCAGAAAAAGTAAATCAAAAATGGACATAATGAAAATCTCTTCATGTTACCACTCATGTTCACAGGCATGACAAGATCCTGAGTCCTGTCTAACCTCTGAACTACCATAGCCCATCTGTAAGTCTACTCTTAGAATTAGAAAGAGGTCTTTTAACTTCAGAAGTCAAATTAAGCTAAAAATTATCACAGGTAACCTTCTTAAAATAAAGATAATTCAAATAGGACAAAAAGTAACTAAGAGGGTTGGTTGAAAACTGTCCCCTGTCCCCTTTTGTCCTCTGTGATACTTTAGGGTAAGACCTCTCCAGGGCCACCATCAATGCTGTGGCTCAGGTTTCCATAAACCTGGGTTGCACCAACCCTGAACCATACCTCCAAGCACCTAGGAAAAGTCTTTTGTCTTTGCATCTGCTCCTGAGCCTTTTCTGGAAAGCTCAGGGAATTAAGCACCTAAATATTCTTGTTTTTCAAGAATATTGTTTATAAATAGAAAAAACATTAAGTGCTTAAGGTAATTTTGAAAAAAGCAGAATTTGCAATAAAGATTAGCGTGAACTAGAGGATAGCTATAGCATAGCACATAGCTATAGCACAATGAAGCACAATGTCTGAATGCCTTTAAAATATTGGACCTTGCTGTGTAACCAGGGACACCCAGCATCTCATAGAACTGAACTCCCCAGTTCCTAGGGCAATCTGCTAGTACCCGCACAACAAATGTCACCCATATATTTTAGAAAGCTAAGATTTTTTTTTTCTTGGTGACAGAACTTAATATGCACTCTGGTTTCCTCAAAGAACATGGTTCAACCCATTTTCTTCATCATGATTATTGCGTATCATTGGGAAATGTGATTAAATATTTTATACTTCAGTCCATTCAACACTCTGAATACTTTAACTACTTAAAATGAGCAAGGAGGGCTTGTCTGCATGAGGGAGCTGAGGAGAACCTAACTTCTGTTCTTTCACCTTTAGCTCCCACCTAGAGTTTTCCTTTATAACCAGCATAACCTGATTTAAATCAGTGCTCTCCCTCCCCCCACTGCTATGGCCTCGGACTTCAGGCAATTTCCTGATTCCCAGCCCCAAGGGAGAGGTGCAAATGATGGCCTTGGTATTTCTGTTATGGGAGGATTTGCTGAGAGGAGATCAGGTCTCTGCAGCTATCTGTTGCCCGCTACGTGGAGACGCCAGGGTAAGACACAGTCTCCTTCCCCCAGCTGCTTATTTCTGTGGCGCTGAAGCACATTGCATATTCCTGTTGTGGGTACCCACTCGCTCCTTGATCACAACCAACTTTATCCAGTTCCCACTGTGCTCCCTGAAAAACTGGGAGCATCATTTGCCCATATTCAAAAGGGTCCCCTCAAAAAGAGTCTCCCTCAAAACCAAACAAAAGCCCAACAACCGAATAACCCCAGATCTGAAGGTAAATGTATTCATAATTTAAGGTCCTTGTGCACTGTATTGAGAGGAGCCCTATATCTATTACACAGTTGCCAAAATATATTGGGGAAATTTTAGTGTGGAAAAGCATTTATTTTAATGAACTGCATACAGCATTCCTGATGAATCATAAGGGGGAAAAAAGAAAGCTAACGAGCATGCAAATACTGGGGAAGAGGCTGTACTGTTTTGGGAGTTACTTGTTTAGATTCCTAGCTGCCGAGAGACAGAGTTTAGAGGTGGTGAGAGCAGCAATTATTGATTCAGCACTGCCATATCCTAAGCAGTGGCAGGCAGGATGCATTTGGGAGCGGAGATGCCTGCTTTCCCCAACAGATGCCATGAAATACAGCTCTTTCTTTCCCTGCAAAAAGATTTCATTAAAGCTGTCGACCTGCTTTTAAATGGTGACAGGTGTTATACAAATCAGCAGCCTTAGTTTCTTACTTAGCAAAATGCCAGAGCCTGGTCTAATAGCACAAACCTAAATATATTTAAAAATAAAAAAAGAAATAACACAACAGGATGAAATGTTCAACACCATGGAAAGAAAAAAAATTAACTGATTTGCTGTTGTTATTAAGGCACTGGGAGACATGGTGGCAATTTTAACATAATAGATGTAAATACTACAGATAATTTCATGTACAACAACCTGAGCTGGACAGGTAAAAGGAATTGCCGTAGACCTCATCCTTGTAAGCTATTTTACCCCAATGTCTGTAACCAGTTAGGAAAATTGTGACAATTGTACACACATTCTAAAAGAGCTCCAGAAAAATGATAAAAACTTTTCACTGAAAGGAGGAGACAAACCATAGAGATTTTTTGCTAGAGGTTTGCAGTCTGAAAAATTGTCGGTCAGCTAACTCTGCCTTGTTGCTCTTACCTTTGCTGACTGCTTTCATTGCTAAATCTGGACAGTTTTAACACAGAAAAATGATTGACAAAAAAAAAAACAAAACCAAGTCACACGGAGTCCTGAGAGGACTGACATCAAGTGGCTTTAACCAGCACTGAGAAATGCCAGTGGTTTGGCCAACCCCTCTGCCCTGGCCTGAGACATCTGTACAGTGCACAAGCGTGGGGCACCATGGAACCTGGGACTCCAATGCACAACCTGTCAGAAGTAAGCTGCTCCTCAGCATCCATGAAGGATGTTCTTACTATAACCACATGATTTCAATGATATTATTCATACACTTTGAAGTCAGCATATTTTTTTAATGCCTTGGCTTCAGCGCAGTGACACAAGTAACTGGTGAGTGGTCTAAAAGCAAATATATACACTCCTATTCAGAGATTTCTACCCCACAGAGCAAACGGCACTGGCTGTAAAAACCCACCTAGTCTCTCACCAAGCTTGTATGTCAAGAGGAATGGAAGAAATTGAGGAGAAAGAAGCAGAGCACGCACATGGCAGAGTGGCTCAGCCCACTGTAGGGCTTTCCCTAGCAGTACCTCCATGCTATGTTTCAAAGCATTTGTACGTGTCCAGCCATAGCTGATCACTCAGCCAGCAGCCTGGGAGTCACTCCAGGAGGTGATGCAGCACTGGCAGAAATCCACCTTGTCTGAGCAAGCCCCGAGATGGCCAGCAGAGGTACCTCTTCCACTGGCACCACCTTGGAAAGAACACCAGAAAAGCAGCACCATCCCAGTCAGTAGTTAAAGGAGATATCTACAGACTGAAGCTTTATCCATCCTCTTAAATCACCTTTTTTCCTGCTGAAGAATTAACACTGCCAAAAGCAGAAGGGGTGCCTCAGCCAACAATATTGTGCTTCTAAGGCAAAGTCCTCAAAAATCAGCATACTGTCTTCATATGAACACATTTATGAGTCCAACAGAAGCTTCCTACCTTGCACAAAGCTATTTTCCCACCCAAACTTCTTCCACCAGAAAGTTTTAGTGCCCACTGTGCCTCATCTGCAAGGCAGATAAAAGATTTTCATGTCCTATTTTCCAGTTAAAGAATTTTTAGCAGTAGTAATAGTAGTTGCAGTAAATGAGTCTGTTTTCCAATTTAGAGTAACCATTCTTACCTGTTTAAAGTATTTCAGTGAAAAACAACTGCTGAAGGATTCTTTTGTGGCTCATTTCCTAATACCCAAGAATCTGAGGTTTCCATTATAAAACGGAATCTTTTAAAAAATGAAAAATTTATTCTCTTAAATTATGTGAGCTCATTTAAAATTCACATTAGCTGCCCCATAAAAGAAAGGAACCCTACTGAGGTGCAAAACTTTATCTCCAAAAGTCACATGTCTGTAGAGGAAAGCCATCTGAGTTTATTTCACAAAATGCTATATTCTGTCTTGAACCATATACCATTGTGAGACATTAAAGGAAAATACGCTCCCCCCTAATAATCCCATGAGTAACCTTGGGATGGGATTTACAGAAGTTATTTGGTGTGACAGAGGGGCAGATAAGACTTTGGGGTGCAGCATCCAGCCCCTTTAACGTTGTAGGGTGAGCTGGGACCCTAGAGCTACTGAGCTCTCTTCTCATTTATCCTTCTTAGCATTGCTAAGGCAAGTCTGTTCTCAAATCTTGATGCAGATGTCCTGAAAAATATTATCAAAAATGCATTAAATATACCAAAGCTCCTAGTGATCTAGTGGTTCTTTAACACACTGTGAGAGACTGGAATTATTTGTTATTGCTAAGAAGGTGCAGCATAATTCACTCACCATATAAATCTGAGAAATTGCTCATGTCTTGAAACTGCTGTGGTTGTCCACACAGAGTCGCTGTGGTCAGGAGCAGCAGTCACTGAAAAATTCTATGGATTTTCTTTAAGAAAGGCAACTTCTAAATTCAATCTTTATCCTTCAGGGGTTAATACTGGTGCCAATATTGCTCAATTAGTTACCCCTGGGTGATGGGGTAGAGCGTACTTACACCAAAATCACCGATGATTCATAACTGAAGAGAGTAGTTGACCTACTCTCCATAGGTCAGGTCTGGTGACCATTCAGAGGGAGCTCAACCAGGTAGGAAAATGTGCTACCATGAATAAATTTATTTTTTGTCATAAATTTTCATTTTTTGTCAATAAAGACAATAAAGAAAAGTGCTAAATCCTGCCCCGGGGGTGGAATAATCTTGGTAAAGGCTGAGAGCCGACCATCTGAAAAGCAGCTTGGCAAAGGACTTGGGAGTCTTGGTGGACACCAGGTTGAACACAACAGTTCAAGGGCAGTATGCCCTTGCAGCAAAGAATGCCAACGGTGTCTTGGGCTGCACTACGGGGAGTGTTGCAAGCACATCTAGGGAGGTGATCCTTCCCCTCTACTTATCACTGATGGGGCCACACCTCGAGCACTGTGTCCAGGTCTAGACTCTAGAGTACAGGAGAAACATGGACATACTGGAGAGAGTCCAGTGGAGGGCCACAAATATTATTAAGGAACTGGAGAATCTGACATCTAACAGGTTGAGACCTGCCACCGTTCAGTCTGGAGAAAAGACTTCAGCTGACAGAGAAGTCAGGCCCTTCTGAGATGTGCACAGCAAAATGCACAAGAGACAATGGACACAAGGAGTAATAAAGGAAATTTTGACTAGTCAGGACCACATAAAAAAAAAAAATAATCCATCACGCTGAACTTTAAACTTCAAAAAATATGTCCACAGGATTCAAGTCTGTGCTGATGGTCACAGAGCATTTCTAAAACTCTCCTCTAAGGTTTTTGTACTTGATATCTGCATGCCTTTTAAAAATCTGACTCTATAGATCTAATTTTATAAAATCCACAAGAATGGCATTAAGCTGGAATTGAACCTTTTAAAAACAATTCTTCCTAATCTTCTGGGTAATATTCCTTTATAACCACAGTATCTGTTCAATGCTTACCCAGATACAATACTTATCTAGGAAATGTTTGTCTCAATTTTTAATGGAAGGAATAGATTTGGATATTACCTGAAACCCAAAAATTTTCCCAAACAACGTAGATAAGATGTAAATCCAAATGCAGCAATCTCTGCTTTATCACTTTGACCTTGACCTAGTTGTCCCTTAAACACCATCTTTCTTTGTTATACGCTGAGGTATATCCCAGCTTGTTTCTATCTGAGGTGAGTCCTGTGATGTGACAGAAATGAGCCTGAGTTTTGAAGAACGATGATAGGAGGTACCCAGTAGTAAAATTAGATCAGGCACCATACTGAGTCAGGAAGACCAGTTGAAAAATTAGAATGCAAAAACAACGACATTTTTAAGAAGAGAGAAAGGTGTGTTTGCCATAATTTTTCACTTTCTTCTCAGATGAATTTTCAATATTTTGGACACAGTTGCACATTTAAAAAAATAATCAGAATTAAGAAATAATACAAGATTGTTCCTTTGACATTTTAGGTATAAGAAGATTGTCACACTCACTGTGGATAGCCCTTCCTGCCCTTTAATATCCAGCAGTGTGAATGAGGGAGAATAAGCAAAATGACTTTTATACTTACAAGTAAATTACAGTGGAAAGGAAAGGTTTTTCTTCACATTGAATTGTGCTAGAGTTGTGTTTAAAAATTGGGTTCTAAATTTATGCTTTCTTTGTTTTTCTCAAGACAGACACTCAGAAACATAGACTGTATTAGCACTAGATGCTCCATCCTCCAACAGAACCAGAAGCTTCTAAAATTGAAATAAAATAAAAAATGAACATCGAGTTAAAATGTTTAAAAGTAGGCATGGTTACATACACAGTCATACTGAGTCAAATTACTGCTGATTTAACACTGTGGCTTTGCACAGTCTTGACTCAAAAGCAGTCAAAACATGTAGTTATGAATATTTCTGTTTAATTTTTGATTGTAAGGTGGCAAATTACCTGAAGAAGGCACAAGTACTTGCTCAAAAGACAAAAACTAGAACAGACCCTACAAAGGTGGGTCCCTGAATCCTGTCCAGTTCTCATTATCCGTGGTCTCTGTGTTTCTCTACCTTCAAAGCCAAGAATACCAATCAGCTTTAATGGCTGGAAAGAATTATTCAGCCTGTTTGATTAAACTGCCTTCAAGCCACATATAGGCTGTGACAAAGTTTTCTAATTAAAGAGTTTCATTAAGTAGCAGAACACACCTTTCTAAATCCCAAAGCTGCCAGCTCAGGGCCTGATTCTCCTCCCATTGAACTCCAGAGGAGCAGGATCCTTGTATTTACATTTCTCCCTGTTCAGGAGATTTTAGGAATCAATAAGCAAAAGTTATTCTAAGTCTCAAAAAACATGCATTCTCTTTGGGATTCTCTGGGCAAATTACTTATTGATTTTCCTCAACACATACTGCTGATTTTCATAGGTCTCAGTTTGTTTGGGGTTCTTCTGGCATCTTGTCATGCAATCATAAAATTTTTTTTCTGTTAATATGGTTATAACCCAAATTTATAATGTGTCCGTATAAGCTTAGGCTGTCTCAGAACACCAAGTTTATAAGGTTGGTGTATCTGGAGAGTAAATATTGTTGCTAGATGCATGTCAATCACTTCAAAAGAGCCCAGATGGAGACACAGACCACCTGAGATGGACACAGCCATAATGTAATGGGCAGACATGGGAGGGAGGAAGGTGGGCCTCTTGCTAATTACATGATGAAGGCCTTTGAACAGGAGAGACTCAAGCCCTCTGCCTCTCACAGGCACCATCCTGGGACATGTTGTGGTTCCCATGCAGTGGTATGATTCGCACCCTTCTTCCCAAACCTCCTATTTGCCTATCTGCATGACCTCTATCTACAGCCCACTTGCCAAGATGCCAATGCCAATGAAGAAGGGGTGGGTTAGCCCCCTCATTAAATTAAGTCTCCACTACTGTCATCCCCCTTCAGTTTCGCTGCACATGGCCAGAATCAGAAGCACTGCAACAGAGAATTGTCTGTCTACATCCTTCTTCTGATCTCAACCGAAGCTGGACGGTTTAAAAAAACCACCACATTTTGAGAAAGTTGACTGCTACTAAAATATCATGCTCGTTCTTGCAGAGGTGAAAGGCCAAAATTCCTGTGGTGTGAGTCAGAAAAAGCTTTAGGGACACCCGGATGCAGCTCATGGGCAATTTCCCATTCACACACTAGAAAACCCTCTGCAACCAGTTATCAGTCTCAGTCACTCCCTCTGCCTGTCTCTAACACATCTGTACGTGAGAATTTTCACCTGAACTGACAAATTGTCATTCTGTATTCAAAAGACATGCTCTGTGTCTCTCCCATCCAGTCCTTTGACAAACCCAGGAAAAGCCCTTAGAAAGACAGTTGTTAGGTAATTGTACGTGAAATAATTTAGCAAAAATGTGAGTTGCAATCTAGAAACCTTGAACAACCTAACTAACCTTCCAGGAGAGAGTCTGCTCTTCTCTGTATTTTTAAATTAAATGGGAACAGCACAGAGGTGAATGGCAACCTCCTTGGTAGGCAGGAAAGTTTGCGTGACTCAGGGAAAATTTTAAGGCTGGGAGTGAGAATATGTAATAGGTTGAAAGAAAACATGTCTTCTCATGTCTGTATGAGTAAGGAGATTAGGATCCAGTTTATCCAGTATTGCGTCTTTCCATCACATTTTTCACAGAATCCCAGAATCTTCATGGTTGGAAGGGATCTTTGAGATCATCAAGTCCAACCACACACACACAAAAAAAAGCCCCCCCAAAAACCCCCACAAGCAGACACAAACCAACAATCTCAGGCACTAGAGCATGCCCTGAAGAGCCATGTCTACACG
>JAOXJM010000004.1:6286280-6309402 GCA_026413425.1 Tringa solitaria
AAACTATCATCAATTTCTACTTAAATTAAAAACTGTAATTTGAACAGGATGATTATCCCTGATATTGCCCTTGAAATCCTGCCATTTGACTGCTGTCACCATGAAGTGGTTTGTGCTGGGCTGACCACTAAAACAAATGACAGATGCTCTCTTTAATTTCTCTCCCAAGGAAGAGAAGAATGAGAGAGAGACCTAAAGATTGAAAAAGAAACTAAACTACTTTAATGAAATATTATTAGTAGTATAATAATATTAATAAGAAAACAATGAAATAGATACAATACATACAAAACCATATGAAACTCCCAGGATGATGATTACATCACCAGCAGGCATCGGGAAAGTCCTGGATTCAGGAATGCACAGATCAGGATCAAAGGCAGACAAACATACATAGTCCTCAAAAATTGGCCAATTAAGAAAGAGGGATGATCCCTTTCATCCCTCAGCTTTTATACTGAGCATGATGTAGATGGGATGGAATACCCCGTTGGTCAGTTTTGGGTCGCCTGTCCTGTCCACTCCATCCTGCAGGTGAGACCCCACTACACTCTTCCACTTCGTCCAGCTTGCTTGTATGCAAGTATTGGAAGGTCATACTTTTCCTTTTCCCTCTTTTTTTTCTTTCTTATCTGAAGAAGATCCCAGACTTGGGATGGCACTAAGGGTATAAAAGAGAGTTTGGAGGCAGATTCCTCCTGGTGGTAGTTGGTAGCACAGCAGATAGGCTGTTTTATGTAGTGCTAAATTTTCACAACTGTGTTGTATTTCTTTCCTCCCTCTGTGAAATAATGATACCCATAAAAACTTGGACTGAAAGATTATCTAAAATTACTGCAGCAAAATATAATTTAAGGGGAAAAAATAGAATACTAGCAATGCATAACACTATAATGAAAACAAGCAGATGTTTTCACTGAGACTGCCAACTTGAACGTGCTATTATTTCTTACAATTTATTATTTTTCCACATTCTTTTTAAGTTTATATATGATATCTTAGATGTAACTACTTGGAAATGTATGGATTTATGTAATGATGTCCTAAGAACTGTAGCTGGAGTCACTATAGCAAAATATACGAACAATTAAATTTAACTTTATTGTTTACAGATAAATAGCAGATTATTATTACAAATAAATAGTGAATTATGAATAAATTCAAGACTGACACTTATCTTTGTTGTTACACATTACAGTTCCTGGCAGTTATTTTTAAGTTTAATTATACACAATGGGAAATAGGATAACTAACAGAAATTGAAGTTGATTAAATAAGATTTTTCAGTAGGCTAAATTCCATGGTATTATTCTTATTTATACCATGGCCTTTTCATTTTATACTGACAATAGATGTAATAACTAGTATAACAGATCCTCAAATACTTGTATAAATTATACTAACAGAAACTACAAGCCTGTTTAATATGGGGGTAAATCATCTTTGAAAATTGTAATAGATTGCTGGAGCTGAAAATCTCATTTGAGTAAAAAAGCTTTCAGATAATAGAGGATCGAGCTATGGGTTATAATCAGTGAAATTATTGTACGTTATATTAAGGACATGGACATACTACAAAAACTTCAGCTGTCAGGGTGTAATTAAGGAATGATACTATCTTTATCAGCCTTGTTTAAGCAAATGAAACAGCAAATACTACGAAAGAAAGATTAGCATAACCAATACAAAAGCAAATATTTCCCATCAAAAATAGAGGCTGATTTTTGTTACCAAAACCCTGCATTAAAACAACTTAACCTTCTTTCCTCTTTGCTGGTGGCAAACCCAATGCTGTTACCCATGACCCAGACCATCCTCTGCCTATGTCCCTCTAAGAAGAATCACAGCTTCAGACTTTGAGATTGAAATAGAGATTGTGGTTTTTTAATATAACAGAAAATGACCAGACTGAGATGAGAAGTCCAGCACAAGTTTCAGTTTACAGACTGAAAGCTTTAACAGCAATTGTGTCTTGAAATGGCATGTACAAAGCTGCCACAAGAGGCTTGGGAACCGAGGGAAGATGGTGTCAGGAATGCATCAATGCACAGAATTTAGATGATGTATCAATGTGACATACAGATGGAGGAGTCCTAATTGCATACCAATAAGGAAAGAAAGCCTGTCTATGCATTTTCATACTTGGAATAATAATCTTTTTAATTTTACATGTTACTTTGAAAAATACATTAAAAATACTCTATTGAACTCTATTATACTCTATAAGATATAGAGTATATCTTATATACTCTATATATAGATATATATATATAGATTTATATCTATAAGATATAAAGTATATTTCTATGGAACTCTACTTGAAGTTTATATCTTATCTTCTACAGAGTTTATTAGTTGTATATCCATTAATTTTTTTAGGCCTTCTGTTAGTGACCTTATGAAAAAGAGAATAACTAGTAAGGTCACTAAGACCTGTCTCCTCCTACCTGTATGCTAAACTTCATAGCCTGAAATATTTTCAAACGCATTCTTATCTCTGTATGTCCAATCTGTGTAATGTTCATTTTAGGACTTTAAGTGCTACTAATTGCATAATAAATGCTACACTATTTTCTGGTGCTTCCTCTATTGCTAGACAAGAGAGAAAACTGAAGAGGCCTCAGTGAAGAAACCTTTTTTTTTAAAGGTCACCTTTATTAATAGCAGAGATTATCAATGTTCTACACCACTGTCTGATTAAACATCATTCTAACATACAATGACTATAAAACAAGCTTTTCCAAGTCACCTTTCTGTGGGTAATAGATAGAAATTCTTAAATATAGTTAATGGCTGGGTATAACCATCTGTATTATCCATATTTTCCAAAGCTACAGCATTGTGACATGTAGTATGATACATCTGTGCCATTGATGTTAAGTAAGCATTTATGTCTTGGGAAAGTACAGTTTTCTGTTTTTCATTCACTGTAGTATAAGAGTCTAATGGCAAACATGTAATCTAGCATCCATTAAACACGTAAATTATGTAGTCATTTACAGACATGAAACAGCAGACAAATCTGTTAAGCACTTTGGTAAGACTATAATTTGAAAGCCATGACATTATCAAACCTTTCCACAGTTCACCACAGCTAATGCATTCAAATCCAACACAGTAAATTTGTTAATGCTGTCAAATCCAGTTTATTCAACACTGCTTATCGGCCAGGGGCAAATGTTTACATTTATCACTCCTTCTGAGACACCCTTCTGTTTCATTGGGAGGGGGGATGTTGCCCTTGTAGCAGGGAACAGAAAGTTCCAAAATTTTAGCAGGTTTCAATAGAAAGAAAAAAAGAACACATTGTTCAGTTTTGCTCTCAGTTAGCAAGTTAGATACAAATTCTGACAGAGGAAGGCTCAGTGATTTAAATAACATCTCAATCATTAATCACTCAAAATTACAGATAAGAGAGTTGAGGGCTGCATGGGAAAGAATCAGGCTGCAACTGAAACTAGTATTCAATTAAGTAAAACTCTCATGCATCAAGGGGAACATTTGGGGGATTGTTAATGCTTCCATTTTTACATATGTTTCTCCAAGCCATTGTTTTAAATTTATACCAAGACAAATTTAGCAAGGTTTCCAGTCCTTATGTAAGCTGGATATATACAAGAACACTTCATGTTTAAAATCCTATTTTTCAAATTATGCTACATTTTCAGCAATTTTGAAAAACCTAGAGCAGTTATCATTCCTTCCAGTATATTACTGGAACTTTGAATAAAAAACAAAAAACAGTTATCTAGTTCATCTAGTACAGGGCCTTGAGAGACAAGAAAATATAACAAGAAAAAGAACAGCCCTGTCCTCCCCTCACATGCTTCCACTTGTTTGCCTTAGTCCATCCCAAATAGCCCACAAAAAACTTGAGCCGTGCAAGCGATCCATCGCAGAGTTGTTCCCACCTCCATCCTAACCATGCCAGATCCCACCTGAGTGTCAAGCTCATGCTCATTTACCTCCAGATCTTGATTCCTAAACTGACTCTTGTTTGAGTAATCAAAATCTCAAGCCTAGTTTATGTAGAGTTACATGCACTTCCTTAAAGGAGGTATTTTTAAGTGGAAAAATATCTATCAGAAAAGCCACTGAAATCCAACTTCTACCAGAAAAGCCTCAGTTTGCAAAAGTTAAACTGATGCAGCATTTTCAAGTCCACATTAGAACAAAGTGAATGAATTAGAGTGGTTATTCTCTCCAGTCAGCCTGTGCTAGATTCGTCAGCATAAAGATAGCCAAGGTAGTTTAAGTGCCATCTAAGACTGTGCTCCTTCCTTCTCACAGAGTATACAGGCTACATCCTAGGTGGTTATCATTTTCCCAATTAACTAAAATATCCAGCTTCTTCCATCTGCTCAGATTAGCAGCCAAGATCGCATCCTTTATGGTGGCTAAAGCAAATTCTCATTTTCTGGTATTTTCAGCACATATCTCACAAATACATTGGCATTGGTTTTACACTCTTACTGTCTGCAAGACTTGCAACGTTCTACATTAATAGCAAATATTCATAATAAATACACTTTATCAAGCTCACAATCCTCACTTATCTTTGGTCCACATGTAAAATTAATAGTCTAGGTGCTGCTTCTGCATTAGGATGCTTATCCAATGACCTCTAAGTTTACCCAAGTACCTCTAAGCAATTTCAGAAGCTGATGCTGCCAGAGAGGCTATATTTTCTTCTTATTTATGTGTGGAGTTTTCTGGGTTGGGGGGGGATAACAGTTTTTGACTTCTCACTGAAAGCAAATAGGAGTAAGAAAATGTAGTTTCAAAGCTGAATTTGTATCAGGGCACAAATTTCTCCATGGGTACCCAAATTGAAGGCTTTCTTTCCCAGCAAAGCATTCTCTTTTGATCAAGATATCTCACTTTGGGTGTATAATGGCACCAACTCCAGCTTTAGCTTCTTACCGTTACATGGATAAAAGTTACATGTGCATCCATAAAATGATAACAAACACTCACTACAAGTTCTGGAGCCTGCACTGCTGAAAGCATTACTGATGATGTATCCACCACTGTATCCTTGAGCTTAGCATAGGATTTGTGATGACATGGACCTTCTAGTGAACATGACGTTTACTGCTGACTTCCAAGGACTCCTGAGAAGATCCGAGATTCTCAACACATTTTAGATATAAATCACTGTTTTTCTTGATATATTAAGACATGTCATGAGCTTCTTTCTCAGACTGCTTTCCAAGGTTCCCCTTTGTTACAAACCTGATGTTCTTCCTCATATCCTACCATCTGAAAGTTGGGAGTATAAAAATAATTGAAAAGGACAGATTAAATCTATAGAGATCCTCCTTGTTTGTTGTCTATTAAAAAAGATCTCCAGCAGATCCACTTCAAAAGAAAAAACAGATCTACATCATTAACCTGTACAGAAAGGATTCTGTAGGAGAACAGAAGCCATTATATTAGAGGGCAATTAAAACCCTCAGATATGTTTCATACCATATTCCATGCACGTGCCAATATCTAAGCATCTGCCAGATAGCAGGTGGTTTGCAAATCATTATCTTTTCAAATTATGTTGCTAATGGCATGTGTGAAATGACTGAAAAATTACATGTTTCACCTTCTCCATCATTAAAATAAAATAAATTGCTGCCATACATTACCTAAAGCTCGAGAGCCATAAAGCACTGGCAAACCTGGGTTTTCTGCTCTCCACCCTATTCCATTAGACTTGCCTTCCCCATTAACGGTGAACAATACAGTCTGTGATATTTGACTCTTATGACTTCTCTCTACTAGGAATAACTAAAGACCACCAAGAGCATTAGCACCAACTAATTCTCAAATGGAGCACAGCCTATTAATTAGGAACAATCAACCAATTTTCTGAAGGGTATTGACAGATAGCACACTATGGCTATAAAAATAGTGAGATCCCTGTAGGTATATAGGGACATAAATGGAAAAATAAACCCCAAAAAACTGGTAAACAAAGCATAATTAGAACTACCATTTTTGCTTTACAGTGAAGTGGCAAAGAGCCTAATTAGTCAAATATCAAAATATGGACAAATACCTTGGGGATTTTAATCATGCTTAGTTCAGAGCTCACAGTGGCTGCTTGTTCCTAGTTCTCAGAACAACTCAGCAAATTAGGAATTTAGCTTCTTTTCTGCAAGCTTAGTGTAGACAGCATGTGGTAGGCAAACACGTGTCCTTCCAAGTTGCATTGCCAACAGCTGAAGCTTCTGAGAATAAATCACTTTTACAAAGTCCTTGGTTTGGATGCCCAGATGCTGAGCATGGCAGCTTTTGTTCTGCTTTTCCAAACCAGGACACCTACCAGAGCCTGCTGGGAAATACAGATATTTGAAAGCATAAAGGATGCATCCAAGACTGTCCTGTTCCTCTTCATTCAGAGGAAGACCATTTCCATGGTAATAGATGTCCTGCCTAAAACCAGCCATTAGCTCAGAGGGAAAGGTCAGTTTCTGCCTTACAAAGTGAACATGGTGCTTAGAAATCTGCCTTACACCCTATACAAATGTATAGACAAAGGGAGAAACCTACAGCCCTGTATAACCACTCCATTAGGAAATTACCTGAAAACAAGTGATCTTTAATGATCATGTTAAAGAAACGCAGCTTTCAGGGTCTCCTCATATTACAAATAAAAGTAGCAGAAAGGACACATGCCCTATCATAAAATCAGGTAGCTAGCAGTTAAAGATTTGATAGCAGGCTGACTTGATTTTGTGCTTGAAAAGTTTTCTGAAATAAATAAAATTAGCATGGAAAGAAATATGAACTCTCTTGCTTAACAGAGTTCATTTTTTTTTCGTTCTAATTTTATACCACATCTTTTAAATTAATAGTTGCTTCAAAAATTCACACTGTTTCCAGATCCTGAGTATTCTAGTTGATTTGAGCCTTCCAGATATTTTACATCAAGATAACTGCCAGCTAAAATGATGGATGAGCAATGCAAAAGTGTTCATAAGTACTGGAGGATAGCTGTTATGTGCTTTAACTCTGTAACCTTCTGGCACAGCCAATAAAGACAAAACAATAGGGAAGATTTGCTATACAAAGTAGCTGTAAACAAGGCGGTAGTCAGTGAAAAAGTGTGCTGCAGTGCAGACACAAACTCAAGTACCATGCAATTCAGAGATATTTCTATTTTGCTACCTAAAACAAATATATAAAAATCATAACCAATTCAAATTATATGTATTTTTTTTTAATTTTAGAGGGCTGGTATATTAGCAAAGCCTTGCAGTTTCTAAGGACTTCATACAGATCTCACACTGTGAATTAAAACACCACAGCACCATTGCTGATTACCATTATATTTTGACTGTGTCCATCCGTTATTGCTTTTTCCATATTACTCGGTAGCATCAAAAGATTTGCCTCATTTACTTTAATCAAAAGTTCCCAGCAAGTATCTCTAGTTAGTATTTAGTCTACATGAAGCACTGTGGCAGGAGCAGACACATCCACATCTCCCAGCTTCTCTGTGCATCCACAGGGACGGAGGCTGTGAACGTGGCAGCTGGAGGCCCTTTCACTTGCTTACTTTCCCACCACTGGTGTCATAGGGTGGCTGCTGCAGGGTACGCAGCCTGCTTGGGTGCAGAATGACATCCATTTCCCTCCCAGTGGCAGAAAAAGGGTGGTGGGACCCTTGGTCAACAGGCAGGGTCCCCAGCCAACAGGGTTTCTCAGCCCCAGGGAGCCTTGAGACATGACCAAGAGATGGCCACAGTTCAAATCCAACCAGGCTATAAAATGCCTGCCCCCCCAGCTCTACCCCCCTTTGAGTGGTTCCCCCCAGAGCAGCAGGTCTGTGATCGGAAGCCCTCCCTTTGGATCAATATGCCATCCAAAGTAACTTTCTGGGATTGAACGCCCTCACCCCCCGGCCTCGGTGAGTGAACACGTCTTCTGGATATCCTTGAGTGAGCCCTTGCCCCTTTGGGCTGAGCCATTACATCTTCTGGGCACCCTCGAGCGAGAGGCTTTCCTTGGTGTGTGAGCGTGTGTACACTTTGAAATCACCATTCTTGTCTGTCGTCGTGCTCGCGTGTTGTGTAGCAATAACTTCCCCAACCGGCACGTCAAACCTACCATTTGTTAAATGTCATTGGAGCGTTACTTCAGCTACCCCTGTTGTCTCCTTGGTTTCAGCTGTTTGGATTTAGTCACAAATTAACGTTTGCAATGTTAGTCAATCCCTTTTAACTCTGGCTCTTGCACGCTGTTAGCAGATGCAGTAATTCTAGACGTGCTTTGTTTAAGATGCAGGCCCCTAACTGCTTTTCCTGTACCCACACACGATGCTGACAGGACCAGTGGTGTTTCCAGCACAGCTGCTGTTGTGCAGGTCAGCAATATATCACATTTCAGCGTGTGTGTTACAGCCTTTTCAGACAGTCTCCTCTGCATTCCCACTGTCTGCAAAATTAACCTTAATTTCCCATCTAGGGCTGTAATTTAATGTTGTTGATTACATTAAGGAGCTGTCCTTCACAGTTAATGACAGATACAAATATGCAGTAGAGAATATACATCTACGATAAAATATTTTAAAACTTTTAAGTGGCTTTAAGTCCAGGAAAACCCTTTAAAAATAGATTTGGTTTCCAGAAAACAGTCATGTCAGAGGACAGGGTAGCTGAAGGCCACATTTTTAGTGGCATTTACCTAACTAAAGATGCAGACAGATTTCAGGTTAGGAACCTGTTAAGGTTTTCCACAGTATTTAAATCTGCATCTTTATTTATGTAAGCACTTGTAAAATTTTCTCCTCTGTCATGTTTGAAAATGTAATTTCAGCTTCTCATTCATTCAGGCATTCTGAAACAGGTACCTGCTGTGAAGAATGCTTGTGAAGCAGTTTAAAAGGTACTTATATAAAATAATAAAAATGCATAATGCTATAACAAGTACTCCGAGATTGTTATTTAAGCTGAAATCACTTTTGGCATTAAAATTTTACAAATAGTTTCAAATTTCTTTATATCTAAGATGCAGGGTGTGATATTTTCATATTCATCACTATAACAATCAAGAGTCCATGATGGCTGTGTTAAGTATCGTGATTAATACATTTTGGTCCATCTAATGACCACTTTGTATTTCTTGTTTCAGCCTACAACCTTCCCTCCTGTCTATCTGAAATTTTCATGCCAGAAGCAGAGAATGCAAAAAGAGCACAGGAATAATCTCACCAATGATCATATCTCCTCCAAAGTCAAATATTTTTTTCCAGTGGGTAGCTGAAAAGCCTCAAGAGGCAGGAAGTTGGGGTAGAGGGGCAGAATTAAAACACTTAAGGATATATATAAATATATAAAATACATAAGGAGCAGTGCTGCCCATTTTCATCATCCTTCACTCACAAAATACTTCAATTGCTAAAAATTATACCCTAGAAATAACTGTGAACAGAAGTGAAGCACGGCACACCAACCTTTGCCTCACATTTCTCAGCTGGCATCATACTTATTACTCAAAGATCATGAACTATGACCTCTTGCTTCTAACACTATGTTTAGAGCCTTCTGCTCAGCTTGCCAGAGGTCATCTTAAACACTCTCCCAAATTCTTTCTAGGCAGAGTTTTCATTAAGATGTACATGAATGAGATGAAACTGAGAGACTGAAAACATACCTTTTTCCCATCACGGGGCAGAGTTTGATCCTTGTACTGCAGAAGGTACCAAGTTTCAGGATTAAAACATGATTTAGAAGGGACCACGTTTCTCATTGCTAAAAAGTAAAGAGAGGTCTTTTTAGTAAATTGTAGGACACCTTAGCTTGGGTTTGTCTTTTAATTTTAATCTGCAAGTCCCTATTCCTCCTAACAAAGGATGTAGAACCAGTTTTGCATGTTAATAGATGCTAATAGTACCTTCATATTTGTTCATTCTTTCCAAATCAGCTAAAATTTTTCTTATGAAAAGAAAATTATTATTGATTCACCTGCTGTAGGATGTTAAGCCAATGAAGAATTTCACCTGCTTTCTGTCTGAGGAGGGCTGTCCTCCCATGAATCCAGCTTCCCATCCAGTCTCGCTCCAGGCTTCCTAAATTGAAATCACACTAGCCAAGAACTGCATGACCAGCTTTATTCAGAGGAATAACGCGATGGAGCAATGCACCTTGCTCCAGGACAGTCACAGAGATCATCTCATTCTTATCTCATCAAGGTCAATAGGACTTAAGTCAATGGCAAGAAGATAATTTTGTGCAGAGATATATATAGTTCAGTGATGGCAAGCTAAGAACTACAAAAACATGTGCTATAGATAGGAGTCCAAGAAACAATCTGCGGGTAATTTCAGCCCCTGGGCAAAAAAAAAGGAGACGTATGCAAAATTTTTACCTTGTTAGCAGTTCTTAAAAAGTAAGAAAACAAATCAAACAGTAATGTATCAAGGCTTGGAGAGTGACTACGTCTCTACACCAGATATGCAACTGATTTTAGAGAAATGCAAAGTTTGTAATAAAAAAAAATCAAAATATTGAATTTAAATAAATTATTAATGCTTATATTCAATAACAGACCTTGAAGGCATATCTAAAACCTCATTTTGAAACTAGACCTTATTTTGCAAATGGAAATGTTGAAGAATAATTTTTAAGTGCCTGATCTTGATCATCTTTAATACCTTACATTAATTACAGATGGGTTAATAGAGTAATTATTCTATAATTAAAATCACTGTTAGGGAGCAGTAGTGGAAGATTATATAAATAACTTCATCAAATACAATGAGAAAATAACTGAAAAAAACAACTCAATAGATAGTGATGCATGTCATAAACATGGGACAGTTTTTGCAGATTTGTCTGCTTCATCTGAAATAACACCCGAGGAGTGTAGTACAGAAAGAGTTCCATTTAAAATTTTCATTTTTTTAATAGAAAGCCAATTTGTCTCAATATCACCACATCCAATGACTGAAATAAATCATAGACTGGTTGTATAAGTGAATGGGAGTCTAATTATGTACCACAGGTAGTAAATGTCATGTTATGTTTCAATGATTTTATGGATAAGAAGCTCATTTGTGTGCTATTTCCAATATGAATTTTATGACTAACACTAATAAATAAAATATGTTCTGATTTTTAACAAAATACAGTTTCTGATTACAGCACTTTATCTCAATTAAAACAGCGTCTTATATCTAGAGACAAGGCTAGGGCAAAGTTTAAAAAGCAAGTTAAGTTATATTAATTCTGCTCACCATTGCATAAATGTATACGGTACTCTTTAATTGCTTACCACCACTATAATTCCTTCCCATAAAGTTAATTGGCAATAAACTTTCTATGATGATAGTAAGATTAGGGAAACTAAAAAAAATTAAAAGAAGCAGCAAAAAGCTTCCAATCATTTTCCAGTTCTTTTGCAGGACTAAACTTTCCCCAGCATTTGAAAAACTGCTATTACCCTACCACAGATCACAGCATGATGTCTCTTTTTTATTTTCCTTTTTTTTCCTATGAAGAAAGTGTTTTCCCTTTTGTTTAACTTGAAGTAAGCCTGTTAGATTGTATAAATCAACCTAGTAACTATAACTTCAATGGAACTAAGCCAGTTTACACCAATTGATGATATAACCCCTTGTCTGCACATCCAATTAAATATTAATTAAAAACAAGCAAGCAAACAAAATATCTCACCAAGAGAGGATTTGAAATCCTATCCAGCCTTATATTATTTCCACTGATAATTAGGACATTACAGATGAAGGTCTGGGGCTTGCAAAGTTTGAACTGTGGTAGAAGAAGGGAGTGATCTAAAATCTCTGTGCAACACAGTGCCCAAAGCTTTCAAAATATTCTTCTACTCAGAGATGTAAGTCCTATGAGGTATCTATAAGTATAAAGTGTGCAGCAGTGTTCTGCCTTGTTATTGAAGTCACACTTCTGTCTTGATTTATTTTATACTAGTCCACGGAGGATGGGAATTGATCACATTTTATAATGGTGATGGGCTCCCAAGCATGTAATCCATCTCTGGAGAGAAAGCCAAGACCAAGATGAATTTTACATTGCCTGTAGTTATTTCAAGATCTAGACATTTAAGGTATATTTCTGTAAGGTAAAACATGAAGAAAGGTTCTGTAAACCAGAATCAACCAGACCAGGCACTGACAGTGGGATAAAGTTGCTCCATAATTCAGCTCAAGGGCAGGCCTCAAATCATAAAATCATAGAATTGGGTTGGAAGGGACCTTAAAGATCACCTAGTTCCAACCCCTCTGCCATGGGCAGAGACGCCTCCCACCAGACCAGGTTGTTCAAAGCTCCATCCAGCCTGGCCTTGAACACCTCCAGTGATGGGGCAGCCACAACTTCTCTGGGCAAGCTGTTCCAGTGCCTCACCACCCTGATAGTGAAAAATTTATTCCTGATATCTAATCTAAATCTACCGCCTTCCAGTTTGAAGATGTTGCCTCTCGTCCTATCACTACATGCCTTTGTGAAAAGTCCCTCCCCATCTTTCCTCTAGGCCCCCTTTAGATACTGGAAAGCTGCTATAAGGTTTCCCCTTAGCCTTCTCTTCTCCAGGCTGAACAGCTCCTCAGTCTATATTCATAGGGATCCGTGTTTTAAAAACAGTATCTCCTTAAAAGAGGGGGGAAAAAGGGGAGGATGCTTTTTCAAAGGATTATAAAAATCCTCTTTCCTAATTGATTGCTAACTCTGCAGACCTGAGTGGATGTCAGCCCATAACCATTGTAGGAGCTAATGAGCTTAATGGCCCAGCTAAATTCATCAAAATTATTTGCAGTACACCACAAGAGTAGGCAATTTACAGCAGAAAAATCTTGAACATCATCGTTGTCACCGGTTCAGTTATAAGCATCATAAACCCAGAAATGATGGATGAATACTTCCTTCTGATAATAAAGGGAACTGCCACTGTTTTCTATATACTCAAGGTTAAAATCAATGTTTTACCTGTTAAAATATCTGCAAGCTTCACCGTGACAGATTCAGAGGTCATTTATTTGCCTGACTACAAAGACAGCAGAAGGTGAACAGATTAAACTTGCGCCAGTCCATTTTCAATTTGAACCATTAAAATAAAAACATGAGAGATGATTTGTTAGGAGATGGGTGTCTTCAGATTAAAAGTAGTAAAAAGACTTACATTTTCTTTTTTTTTGTTTGTTTCAAATTAACTATTGTATAATCTGAATTTTTTAATATATTTCATTACTGCTTAGTACAACATATCATTAAGCATAGAGCTTTGTGAGTATAGGGCTTGGATCTAGCTTTGGTAACACCCTCAGGTCAACTTTCGCTCCTGTACCCAAAAGCTGCTGATAAACTGGAGATAAACAAGGACACAGATCTGGGCTATCTGAAGATGCAAATGGGGAAAGAGGTTTCTTTCTCCTTAGTTTATGTTAATACTAACATTTACCTTCTTTACTATGTTTGTTATCAAATTCACATACAAGTATGAAAATATATTTTTCACAGGTTTTATTCCTGTGATTTCTAGAAGATGGTAGGCACCACCATCTTGAATTCCAGATGGTAAGGGACATACTACTGCGCTAGTGGGAAGTGGAATGCCTTTCTTTTTTCTATTTAAAAGGAGATTTCATTTCTTTCACAAAATATTTAGGATCAACAAACCCTTTCCAATGCAGAACCCACAGACATTTGGCTTATTGTCTTATAGAATTAAGGATTCTTAATTTTAACCATAGGACTGAGAAACTTTTCCCCTCTTCAATATCCACCATCTGCTAGGAAAAACAATCTTCCCAATATTGTTAATTCACAAGTGAACCATTGCTTCTATTCTGTAATTTCATGGGCTACAGAAAGAAAGAGAGGATGTACAGTCCTTATGGATCAATGCAGACCTTGGCACAAGCGTCTGCACTGGTCTCAGGACTCCTCCCTCCTGCTTGGTCCTGGCATTACAACTAATGAAGTGTGTTCATGCCATGCTTCATGAGAATACGAGATTCTTCTGCTATGAGATATATGATATGAAACATATCATATGATCATATGCTTCATATGATATGAGACAATAAAATAATTTTCTGCCAGGTTGTGGTATCCCATGCAGACATTCACCCTTCAGCCAGGTAGTAAGCAATATTCATCCCTTCAGAGCACTTTATTATGGAAGCATTTAAAACATCTCCTTAATCACAGCACGTATCTCAAGGCTGCCTTTTTAAAAGCTGGTGTCTCAGTTATTTTCCACTGTTGATTACGTATTCTGTGCAAGTAGCATATAAAGCTCTAAGCTCATCATCGTCAGTAAAACTCTCATGCATGTAAACAAGGACTGAACTTGCCTGTTATTTAAGAACAGAGCTCAAGTCTCCTTTTTGATCCAAGCCTCTGCTGCTCTTACAATTTCTGAAGGTCAACACAAGTCTGTTCTTAAAAAAAAAAAAAAAGTGACACACAAAATCAAATTCTAATTGCAGTCTCTGAATCAGCAATTTAATTGCTGGTTTTTTGCCATGATACAAAATAATGTCCTTGCATAATAAATAGCAGGTCATTTAAAAAGGAAAATACTAAAATAAGAAAATTACAAAAAAAACCCCAAACAAAACCAAATAAACATGTAAAAGCACTACATTTCTTCTGCCAATACCTGCCTCCTTTCATTGAAGCTGAAATCCATCTGAGGTTCATATAGACCATTAAAACTTGAGATTTGCTCATAAGAAAATCATGACTAATAATGCAGAAAGTACAAATCCAGCTGTACTTGACCCCCTGTGGTAGCTCATCGATGTCAGCTGCAGACCTAAGGCACCTGTTCATAGGATCAGTTTACGAGTTTCTTCCATTTTCCCTTTTTGTCACTATATAGCCAGTGAGACTGTCATCAAATTCCTGAAAGTGATTTCCACTGCTTAAGAGCACTTGGTCAAACCACAGGTACAAGGAGATGAGGTTATGAGGTACTGTATTTAGCTTCAGATTTGTCATGGCCCAGACAACTCACACCTCCATGTTGTGCAGATGTACCTCAGCTGTCTTCCAGTGGAGCATTTAAGGGTAGTCATGGCACATCCATACAACAAAAAGATCTTACAGAAGCCAAAGGAAACCTAGTCCTCCAAGATAATGCTCCCTGAGCTCTTTATACAAATAAAATGATGTTTCAAAACAGACTTGTAGTGTAAGATAGTTTGAGATGAATCATAGAATGGTTTGAGTTGGAAGGGACCTTAAAGATCATCAAGTTCCAACCCCCCTGCCCTGGGCAGGGACACCTTCCACCAGACCAGGTTTCTCAAAGCCCTATCCAGCCTGGCCTTGAACCCCTCCAGGGATGGGGCATCCGTAGTTTCTCTGGGCAACCTGTTCCTGTGTCTCATCACCCTCACAGTAAAGAATTTCTTCCTAATGTTTAATCTAAACCTCCCCTCTTTCAATTTAATACCATTACCTCTCGTCCTGTTGCTACACTCCCTGATAAAGAGTCCCTCCCCATCTCTCCTGTAGGCCCCCTTCAGCTACTGGAAGGCTGTTATAAGATATCCCCAGACAACTTCTCTTCTCCAGGCTGAACAACCCCAGCTCTCTCAGCCTGTCTTGATAGGGGGGGTGGTCGGTCCAGCCCTCTGATCATTTTTGTGGCCCTCTGCTGGTTGGCTTTCTGGGCTGCCAGCATGCACTGCCAGCTCATGTCAAGCTTCTCATTCATGAGCACTCCCAAGTTCTTCTCCTCAGGGATGCTCTCCAGCCATTCTCCACCAAGTCTGTATTTGTGTCTGGGATTGCCATGTCCCACCTGCAGGACCTTGCACTTGGCCTGGTTGAACTTCAGGAGGTTTGCACAGGCCCACCTCTCAAGCCTGTCCAGGTGCCTCTGGATAGTAACCCTTCCCTCCAGCATGTCAACCACTCCACACAGCTTGGTGTTGTTGGCAAACTTGCTGAGGGTGCACTCTATCCCACTGTCCATGTCTCTGACAAAGATGTTAAACAGCACTGGTCCCAGCACCACCCCCTGAGGAACACTACTCGTCACTGGCTTCCACTTGGACATTGAGCCATTGAATTCAACACTTTGAGTGCGGCCATCCAGCCAGTTCCTTATCCACTGAGTGGTTCATCCATCAACTCCATGACTTTCCAACTTTTAAACCAGAATGTCATGTGGGACAGCGTCAAATTCTTTGCATGAGTCCAGGTAGATGAAATCTGTTGCTCTGCCCTTGTCTACCAATGCTGTGGCAATATTGTAAAAGGATACCAAGAAGATTTTGTAGAGGTCTGAAAGAGGATTATGTTCCTTCTACTTCAGCCATCGGCACCACAGTACTAGAAGACATGGAAAGGACCAAACACAGAGGAAGCTAAACTGTCACATGATCTTCTGTATCCTTGCCACTGAGGCCACATCCATACCTGAGTTAAGAATTATTACCCCTTTTTTAAAAAATGGAAAGTGAAAAATATTTAGCTTGCCTGAAGGCATATCACAAACAGGGATGGAAGAAACTAGCCCCTTATTACCTACACAAAAACACACTGCCATAGATGCAAAAAGAACAGCGTATTTCTAACTCTTGAAATGGCTCTAATGTATTTCATTTAGAAGTGCTGTTTTTCACTATTACTTGGAGACTGGATCAGGCTCTCTGAAGCTTTTAATACAGAAAGACAGACATATTCTTTCTATAATTTCCAAATTCAATAACTAAGACCAGTTATATAAAAGTCTTGAATTTCAGCCATAGTCAGATTTTTCTGCTGCCTCTAAAGAATATTTCAGCAGCAGAAGTGAAAATACTCAAATGCATTATTCAGGAATACAATAAGAAATGGTTGCTTAAATTTAAAGAACAATTTATGTTGCCTATACATGAAGCAAAGAAAGGTACTTATTTATACAGCATGTGTCTAAAACTGCCATTTTCAAAACCACTTTCAAATACAAAGATACCCTTGTGATACACAATTTTAATTATAAATTGAATCCAAGATAAAGCAGTGTTATTGCATTAATAAATATTTTACAATTTCCACAGCAATTCTCAGCATCTTACCTCTGCCTCAAACCTGTAAGTATTTAAATATTGCAGCACTGGTGAAATGGCTTCCCAGCTAATATACTCACAATGTAGGTGGCTGTAGGGTTTAAAAAAAAAAATTCACTTACATCTGTTCAACATTAATCCATGACTGAGATTATAGGAAATTATTCTGTCATCAAGGTTAAAAGTAGCTATGTTCAACTGAACAGAAAGTAAACTTCCCAGTGTACTATTAATTATACCAAGCATGTGAACAGTCAATAAAAAGCAGGATGCTTTGTATCTTTGTTCCAAAGTATCTTTATGCCGTAGGAATCTACTCTGCAACTGTAGAAGCAGAGACATTCTTTTGCCCCAGTAGAGCTACTGACAGTTGCTTTATGAGGTTCATTCTTGGCCAAGAGGAAAAGTATACTTTAATTAAAATACCTGCTGAGGGAATGGAGAGGGAAAAAAAATAATCTGATTTCGTTTGCTGAGTCAAAAAAGGCCAAGAATTCTTATACACAGTTTAAGTGCCTTAGTGGTTGCCTTTACCTACGCGAACTGAAACATAGCTTGATAGCCAGTTTCCCACAGCAGTGGCTCATCTTAGGGTGAAGGGCAAATTTAAGCACTTCTCTGAATATGAATGTACTTAGGTATATCCTTAAAAACCAAACACATTCTAAAGTGATTGACTAGACTATGGCCTAAAGAAGGGAGGACTCTAAAAAAAACAAATGATCCAGAAAAAGCACCAAAGTCGCAGTGAAACTGTTCGTCGTAAGATACAGGAACTTGGATATTATTAAAGGACCTGTAACAAATCAAGGTGCACTTCCATATTATGCATACTAAAATTCCATATTATGCAATAAGTAGCTGGCAGAAGTGCTCATGCTAGACAGTTGTATCATTGCACATGACAGCAGAACTTGCCCTGTAGGCAATTGGACACAATTTCAGGCAGATATCTGCCCTCAACCTGGATCCTCTCTCCATCAGTGGAAACTTCTTGTACTAATATCTTAGGGCACAGAGATGAACTTTTTGTTGTCTTTGTTCATCAATAAGCACGATGCTCCATGATTTGTGATTTCAGAGGGACCCAAATGCTTCTACAATACCACAGAAATTTTCTCAAGAAATCCCTTCTAGCTCTTAGATCAGTTTATTATTCTCTCAAACAGAAGACATTAAAAATCTAACATTTGAATTGCAACCTAATTAAAATGATAGCTACTTTAAGGCTGTTTGTGATATTTTGTGCAAAACCACTTACATTGTAAAACATTGTGTTAGAAATTTTCTTTATGGATGTCAATGGCTATTTTAATAAAGCATGTAATTTAATGAAGTATTTACTCTCTTTTTCATGAAACAGTAATTGAAATGTTAATTCAAATTGTGTTGGACAGATCCAAAACCTGACTAATTGAATGTAAACAAAAGATAATGAGGAGTAGTAGTATGCCAAGTTGACATCTTCTGTAGTAACAAGGGAATCGTGGTTATAGTTCCTATTCTTGAATGTTTTCCTAAATGACCTCAAATAGTGAGAAATAATCATACTAAGAAAACTAGCAAACTATTCTATATTGGGAGACATAGTCAACACCAGGCAAACAGAGTAGAAAACTAGGGGCAGGGGAGGGGGAAGTCCTAATTTGGACACATCTGATGTCATGACAACATCTTAGCTAATACAGATAGTGAAAAATAATCACATATAATATAAAAATGAAAGCATATATTGTTTGATGAACAGAGAAACTGGGGAAGAAGTGATAAGGAAAATAATCAGCCAGAAGTGACAGATGAGATTAGAGATAGCTGGAGAAACACAATTGGGCATACATATGCACAGAATAGTAGGTCCACGCAAGAACTTACTAAGTATAGGAATTAGTCCAGCAGGAATGCTTGATCTCCAAAAACGCCTTCTGGAGTCAACTTCCAGGAGCAGTCTGGAGGAACGGCAGTCAACAAGCACATGGGAACAGATGGAAGATGGGCCAGCTAGAATGTTTGCATGGATAAAAGTTGCAGAGACGAACAGCTCCAGTGCAGGCAAGTTCACAGCTGAGCCAGGTGATTGCAGTGAAAAGGTGCTTTTCCTGAGATTTTCTGAGCTGGCGAAAGGCCAGGGCAATGCTGGCAGCTCACACGAGGGCAGCTGACAAGGAGGGGCTGAGGCCAGCAGCAATGGCAGCCACTCCACTCCCCTAACAGGTAGTTCTAGGGAGCACGAGTAACCAGGAGTGTTGCAACCAGGACCTGCAAACAGGGCAAATATTTCAAAGGAAGGCCACCTGCAAAGCATCACAAAGGAATTGCAGCCGCTCCAGCCAGTAAATCATCTACAACAGGGGACTCAGCTTAAGCACCTCTATGCAAACACAAGTAGCTTGGGGAACAACCATGAGGACTTAGAGAGGTGTGCACTTTTCCAGGACTATGATCTCGTTGACATCACAGAGATGTGGTGGGATGGCTCCTGTGACTGGAGTGTTGGAATGGAAGGATACAGGCTCTTCAGGAAGGACAAGCAGGGGAGATGAGGAGGGGGTGTTGCCCTTTATATCAAGGACCAGCTGGAGTGCATGGAGATCCACCTGGGGTTGGATGAAGAGCTGACTGAGAACTTATGGGTCAGGATTAAAGGGAGTACAGGGACAGGTGACATTACAGTGGGCTGCACTCAAATGGTTGCGATAAACAGATGAATATCCAAGTGGCAAGCAGTGATAGGTGGCATTCCTCAGGGGTCGGAACTGGAACCAGAGTTGTTTAACATCTTTGTCGGAGACATGGACAGTGGGATAGAGTGCAGCTTCGGCAAGTTTGCCAACAGCACCAAGCTGTGTTGCACGATCGATACGCTCTTGTGAGAACCCACCTGGAGTACTGTGTGCAGCTTTGGAATCCTCAGTACAAGAAGGACATGGACATGTTGGACCGAGTTCAGAGGAGGGCCATGAAGATGATCAGAGGACTGGAGCACCTCTGCTATGAAGACAGGCTGAGAGAGTTGGGCTTGTTCCGCCTTGAGAAGAGAAGACTCTGGGCAGACATTATAGCAGCCTTCCAGTATCTGAAGGGGGTCTACAGGGGAGATGGGGAGGGACTTTTTACAAAGACATGTAGTGATAGGATGAGGGGCTAAGGCTTCAAACTGGAAGAGGGTAGATTTAGATTAGATACTAGAAAGAAATTCTGTACTGTGAGGGTGGTGAAACACTGGAACAGGTTGCCCAGAGAAGTTGTGGATGCCCCATCCCTGGAGGTGTTCGAGGCCAGGCTGGATGGGGATTTGAGTAACCTGGTGTAGTGGGAGGTGTCTTCGCCCACGGCAGAGGGGTTGGAACTAGATGATCTTAAGGTCCCTTCCAACTCTAACCATTCTATGATTCTACGATAAAGGTAATAATATGCTTAAGTGCCTTGATAAAAGGGGCCTCGAGGACCAAACTATATACAGAGTGAAAAGATACTGGAGGGAGTATCTGTATTTTTTTTTACATTAGTTAACAGCTGAACTTCCCTTAATCCTTTATTCCAAGGCAAAGTAGGTGCTATTACAAATGTTATTACAAAAATGGGCTGAAGTGATCACATGAAATATATAGCCTGGATCCCTGAAAAGAAAACGAGTGATTCAACATGGTGAGCTGAACCATCGTATTACCGGATAAAGAGAAAAAAACTGAAAGAGAATAATGGACTGAACACCTATAAAACTTGCATGAAAGTCTTCTCAAGGAATGCTGGAAGCTTAAAGGAGGATTAAAGAGGTGCTTGGAAGTGGATAGTTCTTTTGATCAGAGTTGGGCTAGCTTAACTAATAGATCTGTCTTCCATCTATAAATTATGACTCTTTATTAAATAATTTGAAACAGGAAATTCAAACATCTTCCCTTATTTTTCTGTATGTAGCTGGCATCTCAATAAACAAGTGTAATCACATATTTTGAAGAACATTGTAAATCACTCTCCTCTGTAACTAGTTTTCAGTAAAAGCATCATTTTATGCTCCTGATTTTTGAAGCTGACGTTATTAACATTATACATTATGCCTAAAACAATTGGAGAAAATAGAATTTATAAAACAGAAATAGAAAGTGTCCAGAAATGAAAAAGGAAAACAATAACATACTCTGAAACATTCATCACAGCATATTAGCAATAAATTTTAATCAACAGTATGTCACTTTTCATTGAGTGAAAACAGAGATGCTATGCTATTCCCACTTACTGACATAACCAATTTTTCTGTAATGCTGGTTATATTATCTGTTGAACTTTCAACTTAAATCAGAAGAAAGTAGCAGAACAAAATAAAATTGATATAGGGAAAATCAATGCAGAAGAGTGTGGAAGAGTGTGTATGTCCAAGAAGCAAATTGTTCAAAGAAGGTATAGCTGCAAAAGATGTATTAAAGACTTGAAATGAAAGTCCATCCCTGTCAAGTCAACGGAAGTTTTTCCAGCGGCTTAAGGCACATGGAGTATCCCTGAGTGATTTGTAAGGAGCCAGGCGTACAGCTGAGTGTGCTGTACTTGATTTGCCTTTCCATGGCTTACTGCAGATGTGTACATGCAGTGAACCAAGCAAAGTGAAACATCCTGAAGATATATCCAAGTCAGCATTAACCTTCTCACTTTGAGTACATACTGTCGAACTTAGCCCACAGCTTAACCCATCCCAGAACAAGCAAGCCCTGCCTGTGATGCCACAACTATAGGATCATTCGTATCCAGACTCCCCAGCTGAAAGACGACTTCTACAAGCTCAGGATCTGTCTCCTTAAAGCACCATTTATTATTCCAGTGATATATTTGAATAATGTTAAAAATAAAATTAGTAAACTTCTTTCTTGGCCTTGGGGAGAGAATTCCATTTGCAGGTTATCAGTCAAAAGCCAGATCTCCTGCCCTCACAGGGCAGTCTTAAACAGTGATGTGTCTAACAATTAATAACTGCAATGTGAAGAAACTACCAATGATACTAGTATTAAACTCACTAGGAAACTAAGATTACAAAAATAATCCTATAATAAGAAGAAAAATTCATCTGCAAAATGTTGTTGCCCTATAATAGCATTTTGGATGTTGGAGTACCACCATTTAGACTAGGCAGAAGACTAACTACACACTACCACAGTGAAGCAAAGGATAGTTTGCTCTTTCCCACATAAAGCTAATATTTTAGGAATGACAACAGAACAGATATTACCAGCATGGTCTCCATATTCTTAGCAGAAAGAAATGATTTTTCACACCTCCATTTTCTGCCATTTGAGTAACTGAAGGATTTAATTTTGAAATTGGCCAAGTTTTGACTCCTACAACATGACATTGAGAGTAGAAGTATCTGGATGCAAGAGACTTAGACCTTGTAGAAATGCTCATTAACCTTCACATTACCATACCTGTGAAATATTATGCAGTCTGTCAGTAAAGCATGTTCTGCCATCTAACTTTATGACTACCGGCAGAGAAGGTTTTGAATTATATCTGTACAGTCAAACTAAATATCATATAAGATCAAATATGCTTTTTTTACATCCATTCTATTTTTGAAGGGTACATTTCTACTATTCACACAAGAAAACGCATTTTTATTCAAAAACATACAGTCCAAACTAATTACTTGAATTTTATTTTAAAATAATTATTTTATTATAATTATTTAATATAAATATAAAAATGAAATGTCTATTTAATGTAAATAAATATAAAATATATTTAAATATATTTTTAATATACGCTCACAGGTACAAAAAAAATTTATATGGTCTAATGCCTTATGTTCATTTAACAACTTTACTTTGTTATCTGTCTACTAAGTGATAATGCTTTACTAATTAAAACAAAATAACTGTCTGCTTTGGATCATGTTAGTCTCAACATTAAAACTCAGAGATCTGATGGACAGCAATGCATTTTTCTTTTGCAGAAAGAGTTAGAAAATCCTTTTGTTTGGCAGACTTCATCTTATACTGTTTACACTCTTCCCTCTATCTGTTTGGCCATATAGCTATAATCTTTAATGGAAGAAGTTAAAAGAAAAGTTGATAATAGCATTCTGAAACTATTAATTAAAAA
>JAOXJM010000004.1:6310956-6343495 GCA_026413425.1 Tringa solitaria
AGGAATATGGTTTAGTAATTTTTATTCCTATTTCTTATTTATTTTTTTGTCAGAGGTTGATGGTTGGACTAGATGAACTTTAAGGTCCCGTCCAACCTAGACAATTCTATGATTCTACTTTAAAATGCTATATTGTTGGAATATCATCTCTAAACCTCTGGAATGTAATTTGGATTTCAAAATCCCTCAAAACCCTAATGAGGTTTCAGAGTATTAGCTGCAGTACTTTAGTGTAAATTTTATCTCAGATATACTTATTCTCCCTCTGTAGCTGAGCACAAGATTTCCATTCACTCTTGGTCATAAATCTACCATGAATCACTCTTTCCTACTATAATCCCTCCACCACACTCCATTTTCAGAAGGCTGCAAATTAGAGCTATTATAAAATCCAGTATTGCTGCATAAACCTACAACCTATTGAATAGACAGCAAGTTTTTAAATTATTAATCATCACTTTGGTTTCCTGTGAGCAGGAAACAAGGTCATTTTATGGGCAGAAGGTAAGAGTCCCTATTTAGTCTCCTTTAATTTTTCCTCCTGTTATCTAAGCTCTCCTATTGAAAGTCTAAAACAAAGTTTTTATTTTTACCCTTTCTGATGCTCCAGTATATCACCATCCTGGGGTGAAAATTTCTACCAAGACTGATAAGTGATTTTGCTCTATGCTCTTGCCTTTTTTCCTGCACAGGCTGACTGCTGAAAGGAGTTTGGACAGCACATCCAATTATGGCACTGCAGACAATAGCTTTTTACCAGGAGGAGAGGAGAAAGGTCAGATGCCACAATGAAACTGCGCATCTCTCCACTGGGTTAGCTTGAGCTGCCCTCCTTAATGCCACAAACCTCTTTTTAAATCTCTTCTTGCCTCTTTCATCAGCCAAAATGGGTAGAAAGCAAACATATCCCCAGATGCTGAAGGCAGTGAGACTTACCATCTGGAAATGTCAAGCTTCTTTACTCCAGCAGAAAGGCATCAGGTGCCCAGCTGAGTTAGCCCAAGGACACACCAAATTAATTTTTCCATTTATTAGCCTCATAAATATGTCTGAATACTGCCACTCCTTGCATGTAACAGTTTATATGCATTGCCACCCATAGGAATTTAATGAACTCCCATTAAGCCCTGAATTCCCTTAACTTTGATGCTGGGGCAACCACCACACTTGCCAGAGTTCCCCTAGCGATTTTAGGAAAAGATTTAAACCTTTGACCCGTGTCTATTTTCATTGACATTAATAAAACCCTGCCCAACCAATTCAGAGAAATTCCAGGGAAAGCACACCAAGAGAGTTTGGTTGCTTGTTAAACTTGATCTCAGTCACTCATTAATCTGTGTGCATTTTCATTTAAAAAAAAAACAACACAGCATATCACAGATACAGACATAAGTAATAAATCCCATTAAACCTCAAAATAAACTCTAAGGGGAAAAGATAACCTTTCGAATAAATGAGCACTGCTTCAGTTACCCCAAAAAACCCAAGGTGTATAATACGGGAACCATGACAAACCACACTAGCACTGCTCAAACTCAGCAGGAATTAATCGCATTACTCTAACTAGAAGGGCATCACACACACAAAAAAATTTAATTTTTTTTTACATAATTAGCATTGCCTACTGTCCTCTCCCTTCCACTGTTGCATCTCAGCCCTTTGTTTCCCAGTGTTGGCAGAGTGCTGCTCGTTTCCTTTCCAAACACTCACCCTTACCTATGCTCCTTACCTAACAGCTCCAAACATCAGTCTAATGAGTCTAAGGCTCTCTCTGCACTTGCAGAGCGGTTCTTTTGTTATTTTGTTACCCAACAGGGATGATCCAAAAGCACTGACCTACAAATTCAGTGCGAGTCTTAATCAATAGGCTCGAAAATATCACAAAACAAAATGTGAAACTGCAGCCTGACCTATGCTACTGCTTCCACGAGCCAAGATTTCACTTTCTGAGTCAGCTTAGGAAGGAACAGCAATTTGGTGGTGTAGGAATTAACCTGTCCATCTTTGGGGTTCCCACACAAGCAACCTCACTGAGCTTACACAAAGAGCTGTATAACTCTTCAATCTTCCATTCAGGAGCTAAGCAAAAATATCATTAAAAAATTAGAGTGAGGATAATGTAAAATTTAATTTATTGTTGTCTTCTCCTCTGAAATTAAATACCCAAGGGCAAAAACTACAAGTAAAACATTCCTTTTAAGTTCATACACAACATTTTGGGATTCTTGTAAGGGAAAGAATGGAAATTAAGAGTTGGGGGTAGATTCACAGACATGAAGGGGAAGGAAGATGACATGTCAGAATTTCATCTTTTTCATGGACATAAAAAATAGGTCAAATATTGTCCTATGCCGAGGTCTAAATCCTGTCTTCTCTAAAAGCATGAACCCTTTGGCATAGTCTCAGATGCATTTGTATGCAAGGAGGCTACTGCTAATATTGCTTAACTTTACGTAAAGAAACATCAATTGCAGGAAGGAACTAGAATGTGAGCAAGTATTCCTCCTCTAGGCAAGAAAACCAGCATTTAAGGTACATTTTTAGTACATCTTCAAGTCCTCAAAATGAAAATGTTCAATTTTTCATAGCTGTGGGAGCTGGGATGAGGCATCCTCCAATAGCTCTACCTCTCACCATTTTGCCTGGGAGCACAATGGGACCTTTCTGTTCTGTTCCTAAACCATGGGCAGGAACTTCACAAAGATGAAAAAGGCAATTAGAAAGTGTTATTACCCTTTGCATTATTGTCACGGCTAAGACATATATATATATATTTTTTTATATATATATATATAAAATCAGCTGTTAGGGACTTAATTTACTCAGAAAGAGAATAGTCTCTTCTTTTTGTTAGAAAACTCACCAATCTTGCTGAAAGTCTTGTTTCCACTCGATTACAAATTTCCCATCAACTTCCCTGGGATCTGGAGTTCTTCTCTGCTTTTATGGAAATTGAAAACGATCATTACCAAGTGGAGAAAGATAGCATTTTGAATGAATTATAGTAAGTGCCACATTTATTTTGATAGATGTAAAGGAAGTATCACTTTAGGAGTGGAGCATTAATCTGTGCTTAGTTTTAATGTAAAACCTCATAGCTTTTGAGATAAATTTGGTAGGAAACAAATCTGGAAGGAAAAATGAGCTAATCCTAATATTACCACAGGGACAGTCTTCAGAAACATATCTGCATATATGGCAGCAGGACAAGCTGAGAAACTGTTCTGTAATATTCTGAAATGGGATATGAGACAGAAGCTAGAAGAAAGAACCCAAAATAATACATTTTAGGTTTCAAATAATTCTGGGACTTGTGTCTGCAATAATAAATAAATACCTTTTTTTTTCCCTTTGGGTTTTTTCAGTTCAGTAATTCAGGTTCATTCAGGTTTATTCTTTAGCAGCATGTCATCAGAAGAAAATCTGGGATTTACTTTGTGACTATGCCAGTGCAATTTATGGGTAGGTTATAATGCTGGAAACAGGCTCCTGTTTTGTTTTCCCTGATTTGTTTTAAAGAAAAATCACAGCCTGTCCAGGAATTTGAAACTGCTGAGTCCAAATCTTAGCAATTCATAACCTCCAAGCAGGATGGATGATGCACCTGGGAAGTGCCTTTTCCTGCTCTTCATGTCAGCCAGGGCCCAAACATCTAGTGGCTCCTTGAGGAATGTAGTTGAACCTTCAAAGACCTTATTTTCCACAGCAGAACTGAAGATCGGAGAAATGAAGGGAGGGAGAAAGGAAGGGAGGGAGGAATCGTGCACCATGAACTAGGAACTGCTAATTTAGAAGTAGTAATGGATTTGCTAAATTTCTCTCTGGAAGCTTAGTGGTCTTATTATATTCAAAGAGTCTAGTTCTTTGTTATTACTTACATGCAATAAAATACAACAAAGAGATTATTTTTGTTGTTGCTAAACAGAGGGTTTAATAATTGTTTGCTTTATTTTGCCCTTCTTATTGCACTCTCACAGTGGCCCAAAAGTTAAAAAAAAATAATACAATTACATACAGGACAGGAATACTCTTTAATATCTGTTCTTGCCCAAATTGGAAATTTTATCTAAGACAAAGGCAAGATAAATTGTACCATATTTCTCTTTCCATTTGAAAAAGGGTTTCTGCAGATCCCAGATTCTGCACTTGTTTGTAACTCACCCTATTTCCCAAGAAATCCCTTGCTCTGTATTTCCTTGGAATTGATTTTTCTCTTTCTTACACTTCTAAACACCTCTCCTTATACACTTTCTAAAAAAATAGAGCTTAGCTTAAAATTCAGGTCATATATTTGAAGCTAAACCTTTCATATGAATTCCAAAATTTTTGAATAATATTCCTCAACATCTATATCTAATCTATATATCTAGATAGATATAGATGATATAAATAGAGATGGGGGTTGGGAGAAACCTAACTATGTACTCCAAGCCCTAAAAGCCTCCCTCATACCAAAAGAGCATATCTTCAAACATTTTCCTGTCCTTTCCCTGCAAGTCTTTCATTTCTTTTCCTTAGTATATCACACAGTGATTAGAGAAGCTACAGCAATTGATGCCCTTCAGTGGTCTCTGTCTTCTCTGCACTTGTTAGATGGGCTCTCCTTCATGTCAGTTGGTTGTGTCATATTATGAACTAATAAGAGCATCGCCAGCAGGAGGCCAGGCTCCCTGCCAGGAGTGATGGCTCTCCACGTGTGTTGCTTTCATACATAGCTGAAAAAGTGTCTGCTAGGCTTGACCTTGTCTCTGCTTTTGCATTTTATTCCCTCTTCATAGCCTTCTTCATCACAAAAAATACATCTTCCCCTACCTCTCCACCCACAGTGAAAAGCCAGGTACTCTAGGATATCTTTTAAAAATCTGATTATAAATGTATTCTGGGAAAATTTTGCACACCTGGCTAGCAAAGGGTTACATTTGACTCTGCATCCTTTGCTATTGACTGTTTGCTTCTTTGTTTGGTTTTTGATAAAATTCTGATGCTGGATGATTCAAATGCCAGTGGTTTTGGTTCAGCTGTTGCTCTGTCAATCCACATTCCAGCTTTCACTTTAAACTTACCTCTGAGTGTTTCTTACTAGCCACCTTCTGCATATCCCTTTGTTTTTTTCATCCTTTACTGGAACCCATGATCCTCTTCCCGCCTGAACCCATACATTGCAGCACCACATTAGGAAAACTTAGGGCTTATTTGGGTTTTTTTTACAGGTGCTCTTGAACCACAGCCTCTATTTAATCCGCTTAGTTTTGTTATTGATGAGCTCCACTGCCCACAGGCCCAAGTCAGCAAACCATTTATGAATATTTAACTTCTATTTGTTGGACACTATTGACTCCCGTGGATTGCTTAGGATTAAGCACATGCTTAGACGCTTCTCTAAATTGGAGCCATGACTTTTCTTTCCATGCACAGGGGAACAGAGTAGAGCTATGAACCTAATTCCTGAGACTCTAAAGAGGAATGGACTGATTTCCAATTAAACCACTTTATCGGGAAAGTGAAGTCTTAAAAGAGTCAATGACACCACTAAGCAGGTTCACAAATACAAAGCCAACATCAATGCTTTGCCTTTAATTTCACACATAATAACAAGACATGATGTAATACTGAAAGATATGTCATTTGAAATGGCCACAAAGCACAAATGTGGAACTATACTGTGATTAGGTCTTGCCCATTATTTTTTCCATTTGATGTCATCTTTCTATATTTTGTTAGAGGCATTTATATTAACTGTCTTTCTGAAGTTATATTTTTCAACTTCACATAATTAATAAGAAATTAGAATACTGATTTTTCTTTTTTTTAGGTACCACAAACCTTTACATTGTTTTCCTTTTGATACTACTCCAAAATTAAGTCCCTGGAATTAGCGAGACAAAGATTGCTATCAAAGTTTTCACGCAGAATAATAAGCTGATACCATTAACCATCTTTTCTGCAAAGCAGAAAGATTTGTTTTGTGTAGGAATTTCACATTTACATGTAACTACTTTGAATTAAATGCTGATCACTTTATACCCATAAGTAAAACCTGCTCACTGTGATTGCAGAAAACGGGGTTTTCAGGGAAACTCTTAAGTGTGTAAAGAAAAGCACACAAAAAAGTAGCTATGGCACTGTTATAGGAGTTCCCAGCCAAGTGAAAATTGTCCAGCCCATGTTGCCCAGACTAGAAAAAAAACTCACAGACACTTATTCATTGCTAAGCATCTCAGTAACCTCAGTACAACACAGAGGAATTCTTATATTCTTCAAGATTTTGCACAAAAAACCCTCCATGTCTAAAATGGATTATTTTCAGTAAATTGATCATATCAGAACTGTTGTCCTGGAAATTAGAAGGTTTATAGTGCTTTATGAAGTCATTCCCTCATTCTACAATTGTTCATTTTCCTTCAATTCCTGCTGTATTGACTAACAACTGTACTTCCTATAAAAAGAACTGTATTTCCATTTCCAGTGCTTTCTATTAGGAAGCACTCTGGAAATAGCACTTCAGACTTTCTAAAATGTCTCCCATTAATGATCTGCTATGCTAAAGTCATTGCACAGATAGCTTGAGAAGATTAGTCTACTGTCAGTGCCTAACATAATCACCTTAACAGGAAATAGAGTGAAAGAACTAAGTAATGAGAGTTTTTATTCAAAGGATTTGCACCTGAAGTAGGCAAGCTGGCTTTGAATGCAGTGTTACATAGCACTCGGCACTTCCAAAACCCAACTATAAATGACAGGTCAGATTTTAATAGGGCAGTAGTGGTAGGTCTGTAGCAGGGGTTATTTACTTGACCTTTGCCCACAATGAGAAAGTCAGGATCTGCCCTTTATTTCAGCCCATATTTCCTCTTTTGCTCTCTTTCAGCTTGCTTGAGACAAGCGAGAAGATGAGCTGGGATGTGGGGAGATCGCAGAAGTTGTTGGACTTTGGAGAAAGGATAATAACTGCAGTGGTTTGTCACCTTTGTTTCGTATGAGGTCAAGGTTGCTGCAAGGAGGAAACCAGAACTGCAAAGGAGAGAGCAGCTTTTACTGAACTGTGGCCTCTAATATGCTGGGTTTACCCTTAGTCCTCATATGTCATTTAACCAGGGGACTAAACAAGGACAATTTGACTTAGATAAACACTTTGACCCCTTATCCACATACCTTCATTTAGGCTTATGAAATCTCCCCGTCGTTCACACTGCTTTCTCCTCTCTGTCTCTGCTGTTTACACATTTTCTTCTCCTACACCTTGAGATGAAGGAAGACAGTCATTGAAATATTTTACTCCTTAATATCACTTTCCTACTGCACATAAGTCATGAGAGAGAGGCTGTGAAACTGCAATCATAGTCATGTCAACAAGCATCCACTGAGGAACATTTGCATTTTTTGCATTGCTTCTCTGGAAGGGATATAAAATGCAACACTGAGGAAAGAGAATATAACAAAGAGTCAGGAAAGGTGAGCATGACATACATTGGAAAATGCTGATGCTAAAGAGAAAGTGCAAAAACAAATTTCTATGATTCTTTATAATTCTAAAGAAAACAACACCCTGCATTTACTTGAAGCAATAAAATTCAAGAAGAAACCATCAAACATGACTGAGCATTACCGAGTTTATGGGGCTTTAGATGTTCCTCACTGTAAGATCTGTGACCGTGACACACCAGTGCTTCCTCGCTGAAAATTACTGGGGGAGAGAAGGGAGGGAGGAAAGCCCAATTAAAAAAAAAAAAAAACACCACCTTACTGTTTTAAAAAAAGTAGAACCTATTTTTTCCTTATTCCAACATTTCATAGATACCTATGCCAAGGCCAGCCAGACCTGTAACAAAATCATTGGTTGGCTTGAGATTGGAGATTTTATTGTCAACTCAAAGCTCAATTGACATCTCCTAAGGAGTGTATAGTACATCTATGAAAAGCCTAACTGCACTACCAAAATTTCCTGGTCAAGACCCCCAAGAACCCATTTTATTCATTACTATTCATTACCAAACTCATGATAAAATAGTAGAGAATAGGAAGTTATTAGAATGTTCACCAGACATCTAATCTGTCCCCGTCCTTCACCAGAGAGATTTCAATTCAATTTAATTTTGGAGCACGTATAAAAAGAATCAGAGCAAGTCATGAGAAGTAGAAATCACATGCAGGTTACCCCTTTGCCACTAGTTTTCTTCACAGGGTATCTGCACACCTAAGGGTCACAAAAAACCTAATGTCTTAATGGCTCTGCTATTAAGAACCGCAAATCAGCTGTTTTGATTATTCGTTTGTTAAAGACACAGGAAAAGAAATCCAAACCAGAAAGCAGCGCAGCACAAGGACACGGTGTCTTCCTTCCACTAGAATTTACATGGAATATTGAACAATGAAAAATTTTGATAATTTATGCTCATGACAAAGGTTCTAACAAGAACAAGAAATTAAATAAACTAATTTTTCATATAGGAAATAGTAAAATTATAATTTACTGTGATTACTGCCTTAGATTTTAATTTTCTGGTTCCCTTGGGCTCCACAATAGGAGAAACTGAAGGACCTCACAGAAGGATTTAAAAAAAAATTACATCAGTGAAAGAAACTCATAAATAGTAATAGATTATATCATAAGTTTCTAGCAGACCTGTTAAAACCAAACCAGAAAGCTTTATCTAGCTTGCCAGAAATTTTTAATAATGGTCCTTTCCATAAAAATTTAATAAATACATAATTAAAAACTTATGTTGTTTTCAGTAAAAAATATTTGGAAAAGACCTGATGGAAAACAACATTCCATCCAAAATTCTTCTTCCCTCTTATCTGTTTAACTCTCCAGTTTTACTTAGTTTTGTCCAGTCTTTACCTAAAACACAGAAACAGAAAGCATCACCAACCCACCATTAGCTTAGAAAGCATACCATGTCATGTGAAATCTGCCTCCCCATAACAGGAACATTACCCTGTCCATGCCCAGCAGTGACCACACACAAAAGGTTCTGTATTCTGACTTTTGTTTCAAAAATGAGATTTACAATGATGACAACGGAGACGGCAGAGGTGGGAAGATGTTTGAACTGGGCTTTTGCTATTAGTGTCACCGAAATTGGGAATAAACTCCTTAACACCAATGTAGTCTTAAGAAGCAGACGTTCCCCTTTTTTTAACACTGGGGACGTGAGGGATCTCTCCACCCAACATGTCCATCGAATGCGAGATCCACCGAGACTTGCATCTATACAAAATATGCATTGTCATTATATTTCCCAGAACTCATTATAATATTCACATCACCCTGACACATGCACATGAAGTCCATTAGGGGCTTCATGTAGGGTGTTGAGTGGTGTTCAGTGGTCACACAGGAGTGAGCTCTCAGTGAACTCCTGATTGTTCTTTCCATATTAGGCCTTGACTTGGAGCGTCCTTCTGTTTGTCACGCTCTTTGACCACTAAGGCTGATGACTCTTTGTGTGGATTAGGGAAGATAAATGCAGAAGCTTTCCGCAACTCATTTGTTTAGTTTGCAAGCTTGTAGACTGGTTCTTTCTATTCTTCACTCTTTGTTCTTGCTCATAACTGTGGAAGGCACCCTTAATCCTTTTAGTTACAAATTTACATATCCACTAGACTCCCCAGTTCCTGATTGTATCATTAGGGCAGCATTTTCACGCTCATATGTGCACAGGTCTCACCTGGTCTGCCGTCAATGGAAGTGGAGGAAGGGAAGGGGGTGAAAAAAGATCAGTGAGACAATAATCCAACACCTTTAAATTCCTAGAAGTAAAAAGCCTCAGCTTTTTCAACCTCTCTCTCCAACCAACCCTCCCCCACACCCCCCAAAAAAAACCCAAAAACCCAACCCTGTTTGACAGAAGCTGTGAGGATTGTTCAAGTTCCTTTCCCAAACACAGTCTGCAATTTTCAAGTCAAATGAAGCATCGCTTACCTCAAGGAGGGCTCCTTTTGCTAGCGTGGTTGTCTTTCAAAGAGCATCTTGGCAGTATCCCAAAGAAATTCAAAGCAGACGCATCTCCCTGTGGGGCATATTTCACAAGTGCTCTGCCATGAAATGCTGCTTTGCCCACTTCTTAGGGGGCTTGATTTCATCAGAAAGCAGAAAAAAAAATTTAGAAAGAAACAATAACTGACATGCAGAAGTCCTTCTTTATTCTTATAAGGAACAAGATACATTAGCATTTTTGGCAAGAAATTATCTTATTTTAGTGCAAATTCATTCAGCTCCATTAGCAAAACACATAGATTAGATACATTTTCCGTCATGGAGAAAAACACAGAAGGCTGAAAGGTCTAGCATCTCTAAATATAGCAATGCAAATGAGGTGAGAGATGCTCATCTTTTGGGAGACAAGCACTCTCAAAAGTCTCCTAACCCTAAACTGCCTTGGACGTTTCTCTCTCCTCCATTACTGAAAAGCTGGGTGAATTGAAGTGAGAGCAGCCTTTGCTGTCAGCACTATCAGCCTCAGGGAAGGGCTGATTGCCCTCAGGAAGGAATGGGGGTCTCTTAAACAGATGAAGCATTACATACATCGAGACAAGGGGAAGCAGTGCCCAAGTACTACTTATTCTTGACACAAAATGAGTCAAATTTGCAATGAATACATATTTCTGTTGTGCAACCTCACCTCAGTAAAGATAATATGACTCCATCCAGTTTTGGATGCTCATGAAAAAAATGCAGTGCTTGAGGATAGCAAGAGCTTCTTTTACAGGATGCTATGACAGAGGTTTAGCAGCACCTCTGCCATTTCGGAGCTGCACACATCCAATCCACAGTAGGAGCAGCTGAAAGGAAAAATGCATCCTTAAGCACTAGGATGTAGGAAGCCATCCTGTTCTCTCCATCCTCTTCATCACAGTCCATCTGAGTTTGTCTCTGGTTGTGAGACGTGACACTTTTTGCACCCGTGGTACTGGGTGATGAAAACAAAGCCATTCAGAAGCACTGGAGCACTTGAGAAAATACATGCAAGTGTTTTATTTCCTATGCAAAGAGAATGAAGATTTTTGGTGGGAGGGCAGATTGCTGGATTAAAATGTGGTTTTCTCTCCCATTCTTGAGCTAGCTGGGAAAATGAAAAAAGAGAATCATTTAGCTCTATCTTTACTGACTTTGGGGGATTTGCCTGAGGTTCTTGACTGTGCCTTGCTCAGTCTCTGGTTTTTGCATGTCCTTCTAATAAACCAGAATAGTTTATATTGTCTGTATTTTTTGTGTGTTGGATAGATCCATCATTTATGCTGTTTAAAACTACCTCAAACAGCTGAACCTGTATCTCTGTACTTTTCCTTTATTATAGAGCATCTTAGCATTGTGCAAGGCTAACTGTCTTGGTAATACAAAATCAGGTGGTTTTCTCATGTTTTAGCCCAGGCATAGCTAAGCAGACCAAAGGGGTTTGGCCACGGTGGTTCCCTGCAGCTTTCTCTATCTCTTTCCAAGAAAATAGAGAGCTCTGTTCCCCCTCCCTACCATAAACTGCAGCAAAACGTAATTTGCAACCCAGCAGTACTGCTGAAAAATGTGCGTTCTGCAATTCTGTTTCGCTTAAAAGATATGAAGAATTAATCATAAGAAAAATAGAATTGAAAGAAGGACATGACTATAAAGCTAAGAAAGTAAGTCCACACACTGTTTTCCAAAATACTGTGGCATGTTCATCTCTATAAAAACATTGTACCGTTAGGGTCAGTTCTTCACCTGCAAAGTTGTCTCTTCCCCAATTGCAAAATACGTGAGTGTTGCCCGAGAAGCTGTAGGCAATGCTTTTTTTACTATTTCATTTTTTAGTCCAGAGAGGATGGCTTGTATTCAGCTGTGGACTTCTAGATACTTCATCCTTAAAGCTAAATAATAGTACCAAAGAAAAGAATGAAACTGATGTACAAGACTGTATCCCTTCTTGTAAGAATCAGCCTGATTAGATTATTATTTACTACTGCACGTAGATAGATTAGAATTACTTTCTATAATACTTTACACTGAAAAAAAAAAGTTCTTTTTCATGTTTCAATTTGCACTGATATAAGGATACATCTTTATTTAAAAAAAACTTTGAAGAATTTTCCTACTTCAAACAAATCCTTTTATCTAAGGGTGAGACCAGGTTGTCACTTGAGATTGTTTGCATAAAATCTCATTAGCCTATTGAGTCTACCTGTAACATCTTAGGTAGTACTTCATTACGATGCAAATAAAGACAGACTTTTTACATGTAGCTTAATGCAGGACTGATTATTCTCTTTTACATAGCACAACAACAAAGCACTATTAATGAAATTCATCAATAATTGTTCAACAGGTGAAAAGGATTAGAATCCAATAGAGACTTTCTTATCAGCAGGAACCTCCCTCTCCCCTCCAAAACACAAATTTTGTTGTTTACCACCCTCAGGAAACTGCCCAACACTGAGTTTTATATTTTTCTCCCACAGATAGACATTGCAGTAGCGGAGTAAAAAATTCTGATATTCACAAAGTGAAATCTCAACCCCAATTAAAGCAGTGAGGCTTTCAGCCCTGGCTTGTTCCCCCGGATCCCAGCCCCATGCCTTTCAGCTCATTCTAGTGACAGCTCTGAAGCACGCACCACCTCTGCTTTTAATTTAAACACTTCTGATGTGGGAGGTCATTGTTTTAATGTGGCACATGGTTTGTGAGAAAGAATAACATCTCCTGGGAACTTGCACTGTCCTTATGATTTAGACTATAATAATAGCCAACTAGTCTATTGCTAAGCAGATTTTAAGAGGAGGTCCTCATAAAAGTTGCCATGCAGTTCAGGGGCGATAGTACATCCAGAGAAATGAGATGAGGCTGAGATTTCAGATAGCCTGCTAGAAATCTTATTTTATATAGGAAATACTCAGATACCTTAGAGGTAGCTCCTTACACAATGTTATATATTTGCTCTTTTTTTTGCCTTTACTCTTTTTGCCCTATCAACTCAAGGTGGAAAACACTGAGAAGACAAAGCCTGTAACAGATCATGATTTCTCTTCCGAGAGGAGGTAGGCAGGAAGGTAGGTGCAAAATACGGAGGTTTTAGGAGGTTTAACCACCGAAACCTGCATGCACATGAAGCTAAATGGTATCTGGCTTAAATAGCACTGCCCTTGTCCTGTGAAGTGGTATTTGCAGTACAGTAGACTCCAAAACTACATTAAATTTAACCATAACTGCCCTCCAGGATGTAAGCAAAATGTGACCGTGACTTCCCTTGGGACAGAGATTGCAAGTGCAGAAGCTCCAGCAGGGAGAAAAACAGCCTCTGTCAGTATAACAAAGGTGTTCCTGCAAGCAGGCTTGCCCGAAGTATCCAGCTTTTTTTAGAAGGCTCTCAGCACAGATCCAGCAGGTAGCAGGAAAGAAATCAGACGCGGAGAGGGAAAAAAAAAAATAATAAATCCCCAAAGCAGATTTGAAAGGCAGCAAAATGCAACTGGGTTCACTGGAGCAAAAATGTCTTGACAGAAAACGCAGCATGAAGCATGTAACCTGCTAAGCCTGATTGAGCGGTGATTTTATTGCTTTTCCTTTTGTGTGATCACACACGAGAAGCGTGCTGCCATTTCAGACACCACAGACATTATTAATAGGGTCAGGCACTATTAATGGGGTGAAATTTGTGTAAAGCTTCACTAAAACTAAGAGTCTCATCTTATTCAACTTGCAATCTGCATAAGGAATCGAGGGTTGCCAGCTACAAAAATCTGCTGGGCTGGTAACGTAAAACCTACATGTGAATAAGGTCAACCAGAAGCAGAGGTGTGCAGAAGAGAAAAACAGGGGTACAATAAAAATGCTAGAAGCAGCTTCCAGCACTTTTTCAATACCGTGTATAAATGCAGGCACAAAGCAGAAGACAGAAAGCAGCAGTAGCAGTGCTGGAAATGTGGCTGCGGGAGATAGTAAAAGAGACCTCTTCTTGAGCAGAGTGCTAACAGGGAAAGGGGAGGGAGGAAAAAAAAAAGCCTTAGGATTTTAAGTGAAGAAAACACTCGCTATCTGCTTTTCCCAAAGTTAAAGGCAATGAGGCTTCCTGTGTAAGCAGGCAGGACTTGGATATTAATTGATCCTACAAAAGAGAGCCTGCAAGAAAGAAAGCATCGAGCAACTGGCCGTATCAAAAAGAGAAAAAGAGAAAACAATTTCGGCCTCCAAGGTATTGTTCACTATGTCTGCTTCTTGTTAGTAGTGAAGATATAAAGAAGCGCAGCAAGATGCACGTGCCTATTGTATTTATTGGTGTTCTCACAGAGTTCTTCTGCAGTCTTCTGCAGCCCAGCAGAAATTCTAGTAATTGCTTGAGTTTCAGGTGGAGCTTTTGCCTTAATTAAGGATAAGAGATATGCAGTATTTTGGGAACACATTTATGAAAAGATTGAAGGAAATTTCAATTATATGTGTATACAGTATACAATGAATGGGGCCCAATTTCTGTAGCGATTGCTAGCTGAAAGCCAGAGCTTTGCTATAATTCAATTTGATTACCATTTTTGATTTCCTTTTCATTACTTTTTCCAAAAGAGTCAGCTTCTATTTCCAAGTAGTAAAAAAAGCTAAGAATTGATTATCAAAACATATAGCAAGGGGGAGGAAGGACTGAATACATGAAATAACAACAATTTAGGTGTTTTGAGCAGAATCTCCTTCTTAGAAGAAAAGGATTTGGCTGCACAGGGAGATATTGCTTAATTGCCAAGAAATAGTAAGCAAATATGTAAGAAATTCTACTCTGTGTTGTTAGAAGCATGCCAAATCAATTGTGTAAGTGTACATAAAATACTAATGATATTATACAACTCAAGCAAAAACAGCTAATGAATCCCACTGACTAAAAATGCCTATTTCATTTATTAGCATTCCAGTCACAACTGCCACAATTTCCACTTCTGCTGTCAGAAGACAAAAAAGGCATTAAAAACAAGCAAAAAATCTCAGAAATGCATGTAAAATATTTACTAATTACTATTAATTCAGAAATATTTAAGAATTCATATGCCTTACACTGCCAAATATTATCTGAAATGTTTTAATACTAACACCCTTATTGTCCTTTCACTTGCAAATTTTATAGACAGGATTACATTTTCTTGTTTGTTTGGGGTTTTTTTTGCACAAGAGTTATACACTATGTAAGTAATCTACATTATATGATTAAGACAGACAAGAAACAAACAATGACCTTATTACTGCAAAAGCAACACTCAAATGTGGGATAGGAAAGAAATGCCACATTCCTGGCACTATTAAGGGAATGATTCCAATTCATCAATACACATCATACAAAGCACGACACTTAGAAAACTTGAATTCTTTAACAGAAAAGATGCCAATGCTTTTATCTTTAACAGTTCATGGCACAAGATCATACAAATTTGCTCTGCTACTGATCTCAGACAACTTTCTCTATGCTCTCTTCTTTGATGCATTTTAGAAAACAAGAAAAATTAAGCAAGCTGATGAAAAATGCAGTCCCAGAACTTAACCCAAAAGATGGGGAGATTTTGTTGGCTTTTTGTCTGTTTTCTGGTTTTTAAGCCCTATAACCCACATATCAAAATTGTATTTGATTAGCCAAACCCAAACCCATATTTTGGGAATACAGTTAGCAAAGGACTTCTCCGATGGGAAGGAAGGAAGAAGCAGCCCACCAGTTCTGAAAGAATCATTACTGGACAGAGTCAGTGTTAATAAACAGAAATGCTACCTGGTTCACCCTTGATATTGAGGTAATCTATGTTAATATGAAACTAGGTATATGGCTAGGTGAGTTGTTTCTATTACAATTCACTTCAAAAGCTATTAGATTAAATTGGACTGTTGCAAATTGTCTTGCAATTTGTATTCCTGTTTAAAAATCTTTAGTCTGAGTAAATTGCCCTCAAAGCTTCATCTCAGTTGAACTAAAACATAAAATTCAATATTAAAGAACAAAACTTACCTGTTGACAGTAGTGATAGACTATCTGTGCTTAAAAGACATTGCTTAATTAAAAACAAATGGAGTTAACATGAATTAAAGCTACTAGCTCAAGTGCAATCAACAGTCAAGTCAATCTAAGAGTATTGTGACCTTTAAAGGAGAATGTTTTCACTCATTAAACACATTGCTGAATTTTTGGAAATAAATATTAAGTTAAAAAAAAAGGTAATGGGATGTTAATAGGCTGTGAGAAAAGGAGCTAAAGAAGAGAAAACTTACGTCTTGCTCTTTTGTAGCAAGAAAGGCAAGAACCTATATTTTTAACAAACATTTTCTGTATATTTTCATTTATATTCTCTCTTTTGTTCTCCCTAACCACTTACAGTTAAGTCAAAAGAGATACTCACTAGGGGAAAGTAACCCAAACAAGCCTAAAAACAACAAAAATACTATCAGCAGGAATAACACAAGTTCTAAGAAAAATAAATAAATCAGGAAGTCATTAATTAGAAAATTAGTTCTAACTAAGCTAGCCAGGTTTATATTTATGTGTAAAATGGAAATGCTGCTGCTTACACCTCTAAGAGGCCTTTTGTGGTATCAACTATGAAGAAATTCAGAAAGGCTCAAAGATAAAGGATTTTAAGGCTTTTAAGGCTTTTTAAAGGATCCAAGGCTCAATGGCAGAAGAATCAACAAATTACCTATCAAATTATTTTTCTCCCAGTCAAGTCTGGTTTTGCCTCTGATAGTAACTGGTGGGTTTATATTTTATTTTTTTTTAAATTTTATTTTCTCCCCGTGATATGTTGAGAAGTGGGCAGTGAGAGAGCATCTTAGAGGGCATCTGGCAGCCACCCATGGCCACCTCAACCCACCTTTATCCACAGTTTGCAAGATTCCTAAACACTTGGGAGAAGGTTATTTCCCCTCCATTCTGAAAATTACTAATAAGAGTCATTGGAGGGTGTCATACTGCCAACAGAGCCCTAGTCCTGTCCATTTAGGAATTTCCATTGGGACAGAAACACAGGCCTGTGAGGAACTTCCCACACAATAAGTAATACAGCATATTTCTCTGCAGAAAAGTTATTTTGCCTTTTACCACTCGCTTGATTGCTTTTTCTGTTACCATTGGAAAATCATTCCAGAACCTAATTTCCTCTATCTGTGAGCAAACTTCTGAAGTCCAGCCTGAATTTATGAGCAGACTATTTGAAACCACTCATTCTTATGCTAACATTTTCCTATAACTTTCACCATTGATTATTTTTCTTTCTGAAGTGCTTTTAAAGAGAAAGTCTATCACCTGTTCAACCTTAATTTCACAAGGTATCATCATATAAAATAGATCTCTATTTCTTTGGTTAATCAAATCATTTAAGAAAAAAGATGAGACATTTTGCAAAGTAAACATCAGAGAGTTAGGATTTAACATGCGTAATAGGACTTTGAGTCACAGAGAGCCTTGAGACAGGAGGCCTTTCTGTTCTCCATCCCTCTCGCTTCCTTCTTTAAAGTCACACCTCCAAAAGACGTTTTAATGACTGTGAACTATGCAATAAAACTTTACAAATACGTTTCTTCTACAAATAAACTAGGAGTTATCGTCTGTATTGTAGCCATTTTCAGGGATTGAAGTATATAATTCTTTCCTTTCTTTCCAATACAAGGGTATAGGTACATTTTTCTACTCTCAGTCAAAAATGAATTTAAGGCTCTCTTCCAAGGAATATAAAAGGCTAAAAGCTCTCACAATTCATTTTCTCAGGAAAGTTCCCAAGGTCCCATACTGAGGATTAAATGACTTGAATCAAGTTGATCATGTACAGTTCCCAAAGCCAGGAGAAGAACAAGCAGAAGGATTGCTCTGTCTGCATGCTGTAGAAAGAAAATATGGAGTCCTTCATTTACTTCAGGAAATAAGTATGTAAAAAGAAGAGTTTTCCATTACACAAAGTATTCTCAGAACAATGATGGACTCCAACATACCAGGCAGTTTTAGACTAGTCACAGGGGTTTTATGTCTTCTTTCAGTGTCTTTTCTATGTGTGGTTTCTTTTGGTTCCATGGCCCAAGTTTTTTTTTTTTTAAAAAACACAATTTTTCAGGTGTTTGCAGGATCCTTTGTGATCTGGAACACTCTCAGATGACTGCACCCACACCACCCCAGCAAGGGGAACACCTTGCCCTATGGAGTGCACTGAGGCTTAGGGATGTGATGGTTGAGTGTGAACAGTAAGAAGGGGAATGTCTCACAATCTAACCTGCTTTGGGAAACCCCTAACACTTCAAATAGAGCTAAACTAGCAAAAAATATAATTTCTTGAGTGCTCTAGAGCTGTTATAAAACAGGGAAAGATAAAAGACAAGGGGAAATTTGCTGTTTCATAAAAGGTCACACGACATTTGTGACGGGCAGGAACACAATCCATTTCTCCCACATCACAAATACAAGGCCCTTCTTTCCTTCTCCAGATCAACGTTATTTGGCTGTGTCCTAATTTGTACATAGAGATCATGCACTTCCTTTCCTTTTTTTCAAGATTAAAGTTAGAAAATGAGGCTGCACAGCATGTCCCCTCACAGGTACGCTATGATATGAAATATTATCTAAAGTCTCCCTGATGTGACAACCTCAAATTCACTTACTGTCTTGCCTGGTGTAGAAGAAGTATAAACAACAGCATTTGCTACTCAAGATGTGCTCCCTTCTCTTCTCTCTCTTTTTCAGACACGTTTTAATAAGCTTCACAGAAATATAAATTCAGAAGACAGACACTAAGTGACAAGAATAATTCACTGAAACTGAGAGATTCACATTCCTCTTGATTTTAACACAATGGCAGCTTTCACTCCTTTTAAAAGAAAACTGAGGATCTCAGCACTCTGCAATAGACAGGTTTAAAACTCTCTCCAGGCGCTTCAGTTTCTCTGAAGTAGGTACGCGAGACGAAAACAAGAGGCTGCACTGAGTCAGGAGCACCACAGTCAGAACCAAGACCAGGAGAAGGGATTTAACACAAACTACTAAAAGAGATAAATAAATGAGCCCCAAATACCCCTGTCTGGAGCCAGAGGTGAAATAAGGAATTTAAAAGAAGCACTTGCTGATGACAGGATCCACAAACCTACCGGACCAAGTCTTCTGTACTTGGGACTTGACTAGACTTTAGGGAGCCAGGAAGGAAGTCCTGCCTTTTAAAGTCAGCTTGTCCATCTCTACCCCAAATCCTTCCTCCCTCAAGTGTTCTGAGAACGTTTACTTTGCTAAGATTGTCTGGCTCTGAACTGCAGCCCCACCAACCCTTTCCTACAGCTTTGGGAGCACTTTGGTAGCTTTTGTATTTCTGGGGTTAGCACAGGAGCTCATTAACCTTCTCCCTGTTGGGAGTGGAGGAGGAGAGCAAGCTACCTTTGAGGGTGATCTTTAGTACAGTCATTTTGTTAGCCTGATGTCTGGCAAGACAAGAGAGGAGATCCCACTTTCATCCTTTGAATCCACTGCAGGGATGTTTTGCAGGTTAGGCATATGCTGTGAACCCCACTTAGGACTCACAGTGTCAGCAATTGCAGCCTCTCCTGTACCATTCTCATAACAAAGAAAATGTTATATGATTTACTGGAATTATTACTTTTGCCCTGAGCACTGATAAAAATGTTGGTTTGGAAAAGTCACAGTAAATGAAACATAATAGAAATTTTTTTTAAAAAAAATTTTATTATCATTACTGCTCTTATTTCAGAAGGAAGTCAGGAGAGAAATTTCCCATGAAACACTCTTTTTGTTAAAGAACCGCTAATATCAGATTGGAACAATATCCAGTCATCAACACTAGGGGATTAAAAAGAAAGCAAAGGTTATAAGGAAATTGCAGCACTCAAGGACACTTTGGTTTTATCACCAGACAGGAAAGAAATAGCCAGCTTTCTGGTAGTTGCTCTCTCAGCATGACCACAGTGCAGGAGAGACTCACTGACCACCCTGCTCAGCAACCCTTTTCATTCCCCCTTTCTATCTATTAGCAAATCTTTAGGGAGTGGTGACTGCTAGTGGCAGTAGCACACCAAGATGGTGACCTGCTGCTGCTGGCCAACACCAGACTTGCTGCCATTGACAACACAGACACTAAAAAATTTCAGGAGCATTAGATGTCTAGGATATTATTGGAACAAAAAAAAAATGCTTTAGAGCTTGTGCCTTGTCTGTCATATGGCATTATTTTTTTTCCTTAGCAACTTTCAAAGTCCAGTAGCTTCCTCTGATCTTGGAAGAATATGTACCTAGCACCTCAGCTCTGCTAATCTGAACTTTAGTATGCTAGCTTAATGTATTGGTAATATCAGAGTGTGAATCGAAATGACCAGGGAACAAATGCTCATTCCCTCCTGCCACGCAGTAACAGCATTAATAAAATCTATCAAAGGGGTAAAGTAGACAGCTAAACACTAAAATCTTAATTTGTTACACCAAGAGGTCTTGAAGCTCTCCGTAATGCAAATCTGTTCCAAAAATATCCTGCACCAGAGAAAAACACAATAGAATTTCAAATAAGAGGGGAATACACTGTGTTTAAAGCACACTAATGCATTGGTAATATGTTTTTGTGATAGAGTAGCCATAGCAACATAATGTACTAGTGGCTTTAAAAGAAAAACAACAACATGAAATCCCACACAGTTCCAAATAATGTCTGGCACTCTTTTACAAGACTGGGCTGTCAAGGGGCTCTGGATTCAGTCACTGAGTATATCCCATTTGAAAAACCCAAACACACACATATGTGTGTCTGTTCTAATGCATGTTTTACTTACTAATTTAAATACTCAAATAATAATTTGATCTGATGGTTGCAAACATGAAAATACCAATTTACTGCATGTAAAGCAATTAAAATTCAACTCGCCAGCCTGTATATAGAGTAAGAATTATCTGGCTCACGTATGAGGCAACTAGTTGACAAGCTACTTACTTTCTGTAAGAAATAATGTTTATCACAGAGCTTCCTAAATCAATGCTGGGAAACTGTAGCTTATTACATTATATATTTACCATTGAGAATTTAATTACTATTAGTCCAGATATAATTAATATTAGCTTGCCTTGAGTCCAGAAATAAGCATACTAAACTATTGTAACTCTCTGTGATATACATGTATTTTGGTTGCACTGGGATGACATAGCCAGGCACGATGTATAAGTATGCCAGCAATGTGACCACCAAAAGGATAAAGACAGGTGTGTGTAGCTGCACATCCAACAAAAAATTGTCACAAAAAGGACAAGAAAAGCACAGGGAACTACTTATAGACTGCCATATACACAGGAAGGATGGCTGGCAAGACAAGAGAAAACAAGATAAGCAGCCTCAGCAACTCCTCATTTTTGGAGGAGGACAATAGCATAAAAACATCAGGCATCAGCAAGGAAAATGGGAGAAGAAAGATGACAACCCACTTCAGCTTGGCCTTTTCTCATTGATGAGCTCTCAAGCTCGTTCACCTGGAGCTCAGCCTCTAAGCCCACTAGGGACACAGTTACCAGCTTGAGATGGCATCACCTCCTGGGTCCTGCGTACTCACAGCCAATTTAAAACACTAATAGTAAAGAATAATGGCTTTGTATACATATGGCATTGATGATTGATATTGTGTAAGAACTGACACTAGCCAGGAGAGTGTTGTTAATGGATGAATATGGTAATTTTCAGTCTTCAAAGCACCCCATCACAGCATCTCCAAATACCTAACTGATATGTATAGAGACATATATTCAACAAAAGCTGTTATCATCTTTTTATCAAAATACTGTACTCAGGAAACTTGACTTCAGTTTTGAAGCTGATCTCTACAGATATTTATCATGTTACTCGATCCCTCCCTACATACTTCTTCCTCTGCAACACACAGAATAAAGAAGCTCCATTTTCCTACTCCTTGTGCATCTCATGCAAATTAGTTTAAATAGTCCCTTAAAAGCTGTATAGCTCATTCCTCATATACCAAAACTTGCAAATGAACTAACATATCCAACACAAATGCAGACAGGTTCCTCCCTCTGTCTCAACATGACTCAGGGCAGCTGGTATTTTTTCAAGGGTTTTATGTGATGGAGCTGCACAGCTCCTCCCATGTCCAAATAGATTGCTCCTGTGCATTCACAGTACTCTCAAGCTGGATATTCCAAAGCCCCAAACGGAACTAGTAGCCCAGTAGAATTTCAGTATACCAGTGAAATTAGAGCTAACAGACAGTTAGCTCAGGCATCTTTGAAACTCCCTCTAAGGAAAGATAATGGGATATTGTGAATATATTATCTCTTAGTAAAGATAAAAGCTGGAGTCATGCTGTGGTCATCATAAAAACCTTTTCTCTTTTGGTTTCTGATGTTATTTCACATTTTTCAAACAGGAAGTTTCTAACTGTTTCTTGATAAAAGTCTTCATTTTCCTCTCCAAGTTTTATTTATCTAAATTTTATCAGAAAGGCATGAATGACGTTTCTACCTAACTAGCAATCTTTCTGGATATGTGTTGCCTCACAAATGAATACATAAATGTGCTTTCTGAAGCTGCTGCAAATCAGAGTGAATTCCTCACTGATAACTTGCACATTTAAGATACAGTGGCACACTGACAGTACAGCTACAGTGATATTTAGGAATAAGAAAGGAAGCGGTAGCTCATCTGCAGAAACAAACAGTAGCATCTTCTCCAAAGACAAGCAAACATTGTTTGTTAATATCCATGTCAACAGAAATGGATGGCAATTTGCATAAAACATCATATAATTTTAAACATACATACAATAGTTGAGTCGTCATGTCTTGCACCAAACTCTGAAATCCTACCTGACTTGAGAATATATTTATTTTGGCTGCAGTGCCCTGGTCTACAATTATCTCTGCATGGCCTGGAGGAAAACATACTTCCTGTGCACACCAGAGAAGCTCAAATCAACTCCTGTATATGAAGTTATGCTTATGATCACATAGCTTTTGAGGATCTAGAAGCCTGGGGAGCAGATTCTGGTCAAAGACAAACCCACTTGACAAGATCAGGTGATCTGTGAGGAGAAAATTGTTGCCTTTGTAAATGTAATTAGGTTACATTAAAGATGCTGCCAAAGCCACATCAATCTCCATTGGGGTAAACTGGAGTAATTAAAGCACTTTTAGTGCCTATTTACACCAGCAAAGAATCTGGCTCTAACACTGGCTGTCAAAAAAAGAAAGGTGGATGTGATGAAATTACTTAGGTTCATAAAAAGCTATTACTGACTATTAAAGGGCTATTACTGAAATATCTAATTATCCATCAGTATAGCAACCTCTTTGCTCACAGATGTCAAAGTGTGAAGTGGAAACGGTGCAGTCACACATTGCCCAAGCCCCACCCAACATGTAAAATTGAGCCCCTACCAGCAGATCAGTTCACATTTTAATTTGCTGTGAAGCTTCAGATTGTGCATTCTACTCTGCCAAACCTCCAAAGAGGGTTAGTGAAAGCTTTCTGCAGCAAAAAAAAAATGCGTTGACAGAAAGCCTTTGGAGCAACGGAAAAGCAGAAAGAGCTTTAATGGCCTGAGCACAAGCTGGGTAACCCAAAACACAAGTTACCCAGGCTACTGAGTTGAGGAAGCTCTACCTGAGCTGAGTTCTCCCATTTCCAGACTATAATGTTCTTGATCTTAAGCACTGTTTCTCTTCCTATATTTCCTGGGAAAAAATATGCATATAAGATGTAAATACTATCCACAGGAACCTAAGATAGCCTTAACTAGTAAAGAGCTGAGACTTAATAATTTCTTAACTATAACCAATATTTCTGTATGTTAACATATTCCCATATCTTATTGAGATTTGAGGGCCAAGTGTTATTTTGTTGCTGTTTTTTTAACTAAACAAACAAAACTAAACAGCCAGATTGTTCTTTGTCATTTTCCCCTCTCCAACAGAAGACCTTTGAATAATGATCGCTTCTTCCAGTTCTCTCCATTTTACCTACAAACTCAAAGCTGACTTTTCTGTACTGCTGACAAAGTGAACATGAGCAGTGGGAAGCCAGTAAATCTCAAACAGCAGTGATGCTTTATGTACCTTAAGTACTGTAAGATTAAAAATGGGGTTTTATCACAGTGTGATACCAATGTTAATAACTAGTCCAGAGCAAGAATTCAAAGCTTTCAGTATTCTTTAATTGAAAGTAACCCAATCGCACATGGACTCATCTAGGAACAGAGGATCTCAGATCATCTTAGTCAGTATTTCAGTCAATAGGATAGCATGAGAATGGCAGGAAAGCATCACTCAGTCATGTACTATCAACAGTGGCACACCAAACATGGGGTTTGCATTAGCAAATTAAGGTCCATGGAAGTAACTCTCTGACAACATCTGATTACAAAAAAGGTCAGGCATGCAGAAAAATGCATTCATGGCACTTGGTGAAAGGAGAACAAACACTAAAATTTTAGGTTTTCAGCCCACTGACAACAGTTTTACTTGTAGCCACATCTTCAGTTGTCATTGCACAAAGCACTTCTTTTCTTTCAGCTCTTTTGTTATTGCTTCTCCTTGTCAATGGGCTTTTGTAAGACAATTATTTCATAAATCTTAATTGTTGCTTCATTTTATATTTTGACTGAACTCAATAGCTAATAACTGCACCAGGTTACAAACCATCTGTCCCTTAGAAGCATGGATACAGGTAGTGCATATCACACTACAGAACTGGCGTTCAACTGAAGTCATCACATATCGAAATGCAGAGCAACACAGGATGAACCACAGCTCAGTGTGTGGTCACCAGCTACAGCATCACTGGCGTAACAGAGCAAGACACTGCACAACTGGAGTGAGGGATGGGTACAAGCTCATCAGGAAAGAAAGTCAGGAACAATGAGGAAGGCAGCTGGCCTCCACGTGAGGGAGCAGATTGGATGTCACAGCTCTGCTAAAAGGATGGAAAATGGCTGGGTGAGACACGTGGGTCAGAGGCAGAGGAGAGGCCAGTGAGGGTGACACTGCAGTTTGACCAGCCGATCAGGGTGAGAAAACTAAAGAAACCTTCTTTAAGTAACTTAAGTTTTTACCCTGGTTCTTGTAGGAGACTTTAGCCTCCCTGACACCTGCTGGAAAGCTAACGTGGTGGCACACAAGTGGTGAAGAAGATTTGTAGAGGGTGTCCAGAACACAAACCTAAACTGAACATATCCTGTAAAGCAGAAACTATACAGATGCTTTTTGAAGTTGATCATAAATTTTGCTCTGGGCTTTCATATGCCAGTAGAAAGTAAACTACATAACACGCGACAAAGGTCTGTACCATCATCATAAGACACATACAGGCCACCAGAAGTGTTACAACTTTTTCCAGGAAGATTGTCTCTTACATATAAAACCCAAGATGTGAAAATTAACTTTGCACATTAAAAAGTGCTTTTTTCCAAACTTTATGCTAACCCATTTTATCTTCCCAGATATGAAGTCTTGCACCAGATCTGTGATCATGCCCTGCATATGTACCAACTAAACCTCCCAGTATGACACGCACACAACTCACTTGCCTGCCTTGACTGTACACTTGTTTTCACAAACCTTTGGGCTTTGCCACTGTGTTCTCATGCCACGTCTGATACAGCAGTTTGAATCTAGTAGCTCCACTGAAAGGTTGGTCACAGCAGTCCGCCTCACCCCTGCTGCAAATAAGGACACAACAGTTTTAGATGTACATGTTTAATTTTAAATTTTTAAGTACAGATATTTCTTCAGCCTTATGAATAAATATTATATAATCAATGAATAACTTCCTTCATGTATATTCTTTCCAGTGAGCTCTTACTAGTAGGGTGGGGAGGAAAAACCTAACCAACCCTCCAAAATATTTGTTTGCTAAGCAGGAGAAATATTTTAATTCCAAGAATTCCTATAAAATCTCTTCACTGCATATAATTCTTTAAGAATATGGAGATACATGACAGGAAGAGAGCAGGAGAAGCCAAACAACCACCAGCAAAATCAATTTGAAAACTATGGCAACACTATTTTCACATATCCTTTTGATCTGTTGCTGCCATTAACCTTAACACAAATGACAGAACCTGAAATCATTTGCAATAAAAGCAACAGTTTTATATCTGCTCTAGAGTTCCATTACATTTAGCCCACTTTCAGTGATGAGACTGCAATTTAAAGGGTTTTTTTTTAAGTTTTTCTTAATTCCTTAATTGATTGCAGCTAGAAGAAAAGCTCTTTTCGGCCTGCTTTGTGTGTTGTGGCTGGAGATGCACCCTGCCGTTCACACCACTGCTCCAAAAACCATTATCTCCCTCATTCTTCCCCTGACTTTTCTGGGACTCACATTGCTGTCACATACTTTGCTGCTCTTTTATTCTCTAGTTCTTGTACTATATCAGAAGTGCATTTTTTAAAGATTAACTAAAATATAAAACAATCAGAAATGTAAATGCTGCTCTTTTGCAGCTGCAAGCAGTTGGTCCATTCTGTTCATGAAGACCTTGCGTCTGTGGTTGCCTGGTACAGATAGCAGCTTTCTTTATTAGAAGACATCAGAAAACAGCAGAGCAATGAACCATGAATAATATGGTATTATATACAATGTACTAATTCTCAGGAGAAATGGACATATTTGGATCTAATAAAAATGTCAGAGTGTCATTTTACCAGCTTTTGGTTACTATTTCATCCCCCTTTCTCATAGTATGCACATCTGCATCTCACCTTAAAAGATCATAAAAATGTCAAGGACACAAAAATGCTCTCTCTGTGTGCTCACAGGTATAGGTCTAAATCAGATCTACATTACAATTACTTCTGAACAACAACAAAAATCTCTTGGTACAAACTGTCACCACTTTTATTTTCTAAATCAGCTTAAATGCAAATATATAGGACTAAGGTGGAATTACATGAGTATTATCCAGCCATAATTTCATTCAAAAAGTCTAATAACACCTTTTTATTTAGATTCTATACATCATTCTGCTTTCACTTTGCAGTTGCTGGAAATGTCATTATAAGAAAATACAACACTATTTTAGTAGTGTGTGTTTATGGTTTCTTTATCCTAACAAATTGCCATATAGGTAAAGAAAATCAATCTTTTCTGTTTCCAAAAACTGTTTAAGAATTTATGTTCATTTTCTGTTATAAGCATTTGACTTAGCCTATGAAGAGTCAGATGGAAAAGTTTCTACCTTTTACAGTCAGGAAAAATATGCTCCTGAGTATTTTTAGGCTCTGCAATATACATGTTTTGAAGCTCAGGGTATCCCTACACATTTTCTTTTCCGATGCTTAATATCCTTTTTGTTGCCCATTTGTGATAACAATTCCTGTGGGGGATAATGAGGAAAAGCAAACATTCATTCTTTCTTCCTTTAATAACACTGACAGGGATATAGATGTTGAAGGCAGTTTCTGTGCATTTGACAAAAACCTGATATGAAACCATGGAAGTATTTTAGTTATATTTAATCACCAGATGTTACATTTAAAGATTGACATGTTTGCAAAGTAAACAAAGCAAAAATAACAATCATGGCCACACCCATTGAAAGAAAAAAAGGAGTAAAATTATCACCTCCTGAACCTTGTCAGCTTGGCTTAATACACAGATTTGAAGGAAAATATAGGCACATGATATGTATTTGTATTTAGGTCAAATTTAACAATTAACTGTTTTGCTAAATACATAGAACTGCTCTTCATGTGGACCAGGAATGTGGAAAAGTTGCGAGCCACTACCACAAAACAGCTCAATCTATACTATTTGACCACTTTGCGGATCCTTAAAGCTAAGAAACTCCAAGACTGTTTGCTTGCCCTTTCATCTTCCCTTTCAAAAATGCAACAGTTAGTTAAAACCTTGAGTTCAAGTAATAACGGAGCAAAAAAAAAACAGAGTTACACTGCCAAAGTTTTCAAAAATGTCTTGCAATTTTTTATTCTATTTAGCTTATAAGCAACTCCGGGGTTATGTACCTGCTGAGAGTAAGGGATTAAGAGATGCTGAAACTGTTATTATGTTTTCCCTCTTTTAAATAAAAGGAATGCAGCAACCACGTTCACGAAGCTGCTGACAGCATTGAACAACCAAGAAGATGTTATTTAAAACTACATGAAAAATTCAGCTGGATTTTTTCATTTGTCTGTTAGAATAACTAGGCACGCTATCAAAATTAAAGATCCGCCTCACAAGCAAAAAGGTGCTTAAAACTCCACCCCAACTGCAAGGAACACTCTGATGTCACAACTCAACGTCTCAGAAAAAGACTGAAATAACACAAACATAACTCTACATCCTTAAATATGCGGCCTCTGCCGGCCCCCACTGCATTGACTTGGCTGGAGAGGTTACCACCTTTTGCTCTTCCACCCTCAGATTGTCAGAGGTGGAGAACAAACATCTTTCACCCACAGACTTCCCACTACAGAGGATTGCAACAGACACGATCCCAGCTAGAGAACAAGGTTGGAAAGTCACCTCCTACAGTTTAAACCATTAACTTGAAAAATCAACAGCAAAATCACAGCACAATTTCTGAATAGTCTGCTGGTATGGAGGGTACTGCTCATGCAGTCAGGAGAGAGGACTTCCCCCAAAATTTAAGTGGATAAAAGAATATGGAAGACTTGTTTTCCCATAAATTATTTCCCTGTTTTTCTATCAGCACTAGGACTCTACACTAGTTCCTGGTCATCATAAATAAGAATTGGGCAGAGAAATAAGGAACCTGAGTGCAGAGCATGAAAGGGGAGGAGTATTTCCCCCAGAATATGGTTTAAATTGCTTTAAATTTAGTGCATTCAGGTAAAATTTAAAAGCAAAATATATGCTTGGAGAAGCATCTTATGAGCTTGAAGAATCTGCTGTTTCATAGCAATAACTTAGCTACGTAAGGAGGGGAGATGAAGAAGTGGCAGAGTGAATAAGTTATACCAACACTATCTTCTCTGGTTTCTGACAGCAGAATTCTTAGAAGACATGGGAAAAACTCAAATCCAAAGTAATTTTGAAAGTCTGCAAGTCTCTGCCAACAAGCTGTTGTTATATTCTCTAATATCATGGGGAAACTTTTGTCTTTTGGAAATCCACAACTTAACAGTATTTCAAAAACCATGTTGCATCTAAACTCATAGATGAAGTGAGATACTTGTGGGTTATAGGATTCTCACTGAAAATCCTTGTTTGCTGAAATATAATATGATTTGTAGTACTTCCTCCCCCCTTTCCCTTGGGTACTGTACTCAACACAGGCATACCCACTTCACAATTTTTGCATATTCAAAGGTTATGGCATAAATATTCCAGGGAAGGAGGTAAGGAAATAACTACCTCCAGGAATTACCTGGTGGGGTTTTGCCTTATGTGCTGGAAGAATTCTCATGGATTTCTTTATTAACAACTGGGAAATCTTTGTATTTCTATTAGTGGCTTTCTGTCTCTATCACTACCTAACCATGCTTTCAGCACTGTCACCAGCAAAATACATTTCCCAACATCTAACCACTGTCATTTGATGATGATTCTAGAAAACATCAAGATTTTAGAGGCTAAAGCTAACCTAATATTACTTGAAGTAAGCATGCAAATATGGTTAGGTAAAAAGTATAATTTGTCTCTTTATCCTACTTACATGTTTCTGGCATTTTCTGTACTGTTTCAATTATTATTTTTTTTTTAAGTGGGAAGAGAGGCCAGTCACAAGAATTGTAATATAAGTGCAAAATGTAAAGGTTACCATGCAAGTATATTTTCACTTATCCTATTTAACTCTGAAATATACCACTAAGTTGCTAATATCTAATAATCCATTTATAGAAGCTAAATGTTATCTGTAAAAATTTAATTATTTACATTCAAAATGTCATACAGTAAATATAAATGCTCATTCATTATTTAAAGTGTGTGTCTCTTCACAGCACATTTACATCATTGCAAATTCTAGGTTTTCCCCACTCAGTTTTGGCTAACCGACTCCACAGGTACATTAGCACCATCTTTTGGCTAAATTGTATCCTCACCTATATTGACAGCTTTTTCTTACAAAATCTCTTACAAATAGGGTAGTTGTAAGGGGACAAGGGGAAGAGTGGAAGATGCATTCAAATTCATATTTCTGCCATAAACATTCAGTGAGAGCTGCGGAAAGCTTTGAAAGCAAAGGGTCATGCAGTTGGTTACCTGGCCTCCCTCTGAATGGAAGATTTAAATTGGGTCAAGAAACTGGGACAGAGGTAGGGGGACAGCCACCCACCATACCTACACAAAACACTCTGATATTTCCCCGGGGAACATCTTTTGAATGTGAAGAAGAGCCACAATGGGTATTAAAGCTGAGGGTCTGGCTGATAACCCAACTAAGAGAACCCTATTGGTCCAAATGTACATTTACACTGAGGTGCCTTTACATTGTTGTAGCCGTAAAACTAAATTTTCGTAATTATTTTGTTGTCCTAGAATTGTGTAAGGTGGTTTTGTGTACAAATGCAAATCAGGTCCACTAATGATTATTCAGCTGTGGATACTTTTTTGCATCATATCATTTTCACAAAACATGGAATACTGGCCAACTCTGGTTGTAGCAACTTTGCTGCTACTTTATTATTCATTTGTACTTTATACTATATATTACCTTGTGTAATAAGCTCTAAATTCAGACTAAAGATGATTTGTTAAAAGTATTTTTACCTCCCTATGTTTTATGCTGCATTTTTAAAAGTGTTTATTGAAATTAGTTAAAAACAGGGAAGAAAATGCTGCTGCTTATTTAGGCAGAAATCACCACTCACTTCTGTATTAACATTATCCTTTTGTCAACTGACATCACATCATGAAAATAAAGATATGTTACATCTACTAATGATGGACAGGATCATGTAAGAGCAAGGATGGTGACCTATGCAGTGACCAACATGGAGGCAATATATGCCAAATAAGGCACAAATCCAGGACTTCAGGAGACTGAACAAGCTTGACTGCTGGAATTTGCCGGAATTTTGAGAATATTCCAAAAGAGAGTGAAGAAAAACAAAAGCTTTTTTTTTTTTTTGCTTTTCTGCATCTGGAGCGATTCTGGCATTTATCTTCCTAGCTTCAAAAATTAGGATTCATGGAGCAAAGGCTACAGAGCATAAAGGACCTCAGAAAAGGTAGAGTCATCTTGCTGTCACAGAGGCACAGAGCCCTCTTGGTCCTGTCTTAGTTTCCCCAAAGTGAGGTGTTACATTCTGCACTGAGGTCTGTGGAACTTACTCAATGACCTTGGTGAAAACACTTGTAGGCTAACCTCAACTTGCAAGGCGCACTAGGAAGACTAAAGTCCTTACCTCCTTAATTTGCCTTTAAGAGTTATGTTAGTTCTCTCTATATACATCAAAGGATATCCATCTCAGCATATCGCCACAGATATGTAACTAGGTCCACCACCCTTTTAGCATGAAAGGAAGTACCATTTTACAGCACAACAAAAACAGTAAACTGCAAGCATGGGTGATTTCTCATTGGACAGGGACAGAATCTGGCATACCCTGCTACTGACTTCATTTCATCAGAATACCTTCTACCTCACTTGTAAAAAAAATATTCTGCCAAGGCAAAACAACATAAAGTATTAAGTCTTTTTAGTATGATGCTTTATATTCTAAGTATTGTGATATGTAATCAATTTGACATTCTGCTTTGCAAAGCAGTCATCATTCATTGCCACCCTGATCTATGAGTGTAGATACATCATGATTTGCTCGTGGCATTGAGTATTGCAGCTTTTTTAATCTATAGCAGAAAGATAATTTACTGCATGACAGCAGCAAATACCAGTGCAAAATTTAACATGAGAGAAGCAATAACACTTAGAGAGAAATAAGTGCTATGTATATATTTAATATGGGCATATTAGAAATACATATTTGCTAGCAACAATTACTGGAGTAGGGTCAGATTCTAACAGCAGTACTGCTTTGGATTAGTACCTTAGTACACAAAACTAGACTTTTTAATCTAGACTTCTTATGCTAAATTATTGTAATGAAACTGTTCTTTGTATATTACTAATTGCAAGTTCGACTGTAGTCTAGTGGTTTAGCAGTTTTGCAATGGTTTGCAGTAAGACTATAATTACAGTGAAGCATCCTCTTGCATAAGACTGGCTCAACCTGTCCAAACACAATCTACTCTTACTTTCTTCAAGTTTTTCCTTTGGAGAAAAACTGGTAATAATTTGCTAAATTATGATTTATGTGTAAAGCCATGCAGTTCAAAAATCTCCTTTACACCTTTGGTAGGTTTATTCATACTCTTAGAGGCAGAGGTGCAAGACAGGTGCTGTAACTAAGTGCAACAGGATAGACAGGAAGCCTATTAAAGGGTTTTATAGTCTGAAGAAAATAAAAATGAATTTAAATAAAAGCATCTAATAAGTACTGATAACACTGCCATAACCAGATGCCTGTTAAGATGCGTGTAGTAAGTACTTAGAAAGGTATTATATGTGTAATAAAATATAATATTTTATATATATAATCTGTATCTATAAAATATAAATACCTCTACCAAAAGGTATTCTTTTTTCTCTGCTTAATTTGAATAT
>JAOXJM010000004.1:6345057-6356464 GCA_026413425.1 Tringa solitaria
AGCACTGTGAGCTTGCAGGAAGGATTTTTCTCCCAGTTGTGCTGACTTTACTCATTTTTTAAAACTTCTGTAAGGCTTCTTAATCAATAGTTCTTCCTTGTTAATTTTTTTAAGTGTGGAAGCTCTGAAATTTAAGCCAGAAGAATACAAAATATACAAATTTTTTTTCACCTTCCCAGTTAATATTTGATAATTAGCTATGAAAGCACTTTTTTGAACAGAATCCAGACAATCTCAAGTACTTTGGGTACTTGCTGTTAAAAGCAGTATTGTTATGCAACTCGCAAATGGCAAATTTCCCATGTCAACCATAAATTATTTTTAACAGTCATTTGGCACAGCATGTGACTGCTGTATCATTATCATGGTAAATGTTTTGTTTATTGAAAACTCACTCTCTGTGAACAACTAAGCCAACTAACATTAGGTAGTAAATAGCACTCTTCACGTTGGTCCCTGAGCAAATACTGCTGCACTAATGTATTCAACTACATTATTGCAAGGAGCAGAATATTAGCTACTGCCAAACACTTAAGTATTCTTTTTTTAAACCAACTATGAACATTTTAATGAAACTGACTCATCTGAGAGATTCAGTGTCCCAGTTCCCAAGGGGTCCAGAGCTGATTCAGCTGAGAGGGGCACGTGGACAGATGATGAACTTTGCCATCCTTCTGATCCCCACCATCCTTCCAAGAAACATCAGCAAGGTAGAAAGATGGGAGAAGGAGCTGTTAGGGATATGATCTTAATGAAGAAGAGGGAAGAGAATAACCAAGTTTTCCTTGTGCATTGTGGGAGAGCTGGAAAATAGGTTTTGTCTCTCCACTATTTTGTTCTCCATAAATAAAAAAAAAAATTAAAAAGAACAGGAATTGTATACAGGAATACCTGTGAAAAAAGAAAAAGAAAACAGAAAAACCACACAGGAGTTGTCATCTTGCATGATCCTTCCCTTTCTATAGACCTGAACACTGCTCCTCTTTTGGCAGGAAAGGATCATTTTAAACATCCCTAACAGACATGCTTCACTGCTCAACACTCAGGTTTTCTTACCATATAGAACCATCTATCCCAGGCCATTGAAGACCCAGGAAGATATTAAATACTAAGCAGGCTGAGCTCTCCCCTTCTTTTAAAAATCAACTTAAGCACGAAAAAAAGATATCAAACTTCTCACAAGCACTACATTTCACAGGCTAAACCATAAATGTATTCAACCAAATCGGTCTTTGAAACTTTTCATTTAGCTCTATGAAGATAAATGGTAGATCAGCATTTTCATTAAAAAGAAATGTCATGCCTCATTCCTTTTTGTGATTGAAGACGATGTAAAAACATCTTTCAAAACTCAGGAGAGAAACATATGTTTGCAATAAAAATAAATAAAAAAGTGATTGTTGTTCCATTAAATGTTTCAGTCTGTGATTCAAATTACTTCCTGATTGGGAAGAATTCCCATGTTAAAAACTCTATGTAATAATACCTGAAGCAGATCAAAACAGAAATAGTAAAGCTGACTGGATCAGCCAGGGGTTGCTTCCCTAGACAAGGTACAGGGAAGGAAACTTATCTGCTCTTCATACGTTACTTTCTTATTATAATTGTGCTGCCGAAGAGACTTTCATCCCCCAATACTTCTCTGTTCTTCCTCTCCAATCTGTATAATTTAGCAAAGACCTGGAACAAAACTACTTAAATAGTTTAAGTTACAGAAGTATTTGATGGAGGTCAGAAAGTTTTTACATGGGCAGTTGTAGAGGAGGAACAATATTTAAAAGCTGGAGCTGGCCGAGATAAGAGACTCCAGCTGGCACGCCACCACCCAGAAATAGGTTTTTCCCTTTGATGGCAGCAACAACCAGATTGGGATAGCTCAAAGACTGATAACAAACAAATCATTGTCCACAAAGGAAACCACTGTCATGAAACAGGAGGCAGTGTCCCTGCATCAAGCAGACACATCCTGCAGACTCTTCTGTAGGGCAACAGCCCGTGATTAAAGGCAACTAAGTTATAGACCAAGGAGCAAATATAGATCTAAGAAAATCAAGAGGGTTTTGGCAAAATGTCTTCCTTCACTGCAGATCTTTTGAGATCAGAACTTTTCACTGGAAGGTACAAGTTTCAAAGAAGGATTCCATGATTCTTGATTCTGTCAGGAAATATTTCTTCAGGAAGAAAAAACTGCTTCAAATGAAGGCATGATGGACAAAATAAGGGAGGAGGAAGGAGAGAGCCTCAAGAAGCAATAGCTGACACGCCCAACACCAAGAGCAGTACATCTAGTTCTTATGACCTAAACCCATAAGAAATTTGCAACGTGAAAAGCAGTTCTATCTTACATGCACCACACAATAACTCCTCTAGTGTCCACGGCAGGATGATTAATGGGAATGTAGCCAAGTCTCAAGCAAACTTAGCCAGATCGGCCTCAGCCTCCTCTCCCATCCTCAGTAGTGCAACATCCATTACCTTTCCACTCCCTCCTCTCAGAAAACCCCTCTGCTAGCAAGTCTGGAGTGGCACTTGAGCTGCTGGGTATCAAAGTGGAAGCTATCACTTCACTTATTTAGATTGGGTCACATGGGTCAAACACCTAGGCCCACCAGGGAAGCTTCACAGGAGCTTCTGCTTGAGTGACATGTTAACACCAGGAAAACTGATTAGAAGAGATTGAAAGGAAACAGAAATGGCAAGTTTGGCTTTAGATCCCTGGGAGAGGTAGAAGCAATAGAGATAGGACAGGTATTAGACAAATGACTGAAAATAAACTGCCCACATGTTAAATCCATCTTTCAGAAAGCAGGACTCCTGGGAACTTGTGAAAACATTTAAAACAAAGAAAATCTCACAACTGTGCATCTGTGATTGAATACTCCATATAGTAAACTTGGAGGCAAAGTTCTCCAAATTCTTCTTGAGAAGCAGTAAAATAGACACTGACTACCAGACAAGCATTGCTGAGCTTCTAACGTTCATACTTTTTTCCTTTTACTGAAAAGCTTCTTGCTTGATTGCTGTATAATCTCCAGTCAAGAGCAGAAAACACTAGTAATCTTCACAGAGTATCTTTCTGCAAGTATCCAAGCCCAAATTTGTAAGCAAAAGTGAAGACCTGAAAGAGTTTTGGATGTTTATACAGGATTTTCCACTAGCTCTTTAGTACCATAATGCATTTTACTAATAATCTAACATAAACATATAACTGTACATAAAAAATATACACAAAGCCACTTACATAAAGCATCCAGAAAACCTACAGACAAGGAATAGGAAACCTTTGGTGTTGATCATGACTACTTTCTTTGTGTTAACTTTAAAATAGTAATGATTTTCTTTTATCTTAAATACATGAACAATGAAGTAAAACAATGTCAAGTCAGATGAGAAAATCCTAAGTCACTTCAAACAATTGAGATCTGATGCATAGTGTAAGTACAGTTCTCCTTTCAACAGATTAAAGTACTCTCAGATCTATTTTTTGTTCTAGTCAAAGGAAGACGCATTGCATAAAACATCAGGGGACTTTCTTTGATCAGATGCATATCTTTACATTTCTTGTTAAACAGTTATTAAAATAAAAAACCTTATAAGGCGTAAACTCAGAGGATATTTTTACTTTCCAAATGACAGCTCAGTCGGTGTCTTAAATTTAGTACCACTTTCCAGGTGTAAAAATAATTATTTGTACAGTAAGTTTTGGAGTTATATCTCTAGTGGAGATAAAGGAATAATCCACAGCTCTGTGCAAAAAAAGTCCCACTTGGAGAGGTTTGTTACTTTCATTGAAATAATATCTGCTTAATATCACTGGATTAGAATAGCGAGAGTTTCTGAGCATTAATAGGGCCTTTTTGTGCCACTCTGGAAGTCCATAAGAATGATAAAACTGTCTTAATTAAGTCTAAAGATTTTCTCAGCATAAGAGATTATCCCTCTGAGAGACAGCCAGAGTAGTTTGTAGTCTTGAACAATTAGATCGCTTCTGAGGTACTAACAGCAAAGCCCAGAACAGGAGTTTCTAAAAATAAAGCATGGCAAGGATGAGGTGGTGTTCAGCCTCAACCTATAGCCTTGTATATTAGGTTTTTGAAGGCTTCTCCAAAAATAAAACTAAATTTGAGCTATCAAGTTTTTATATTGATTTTCCTCTGTGTCATAAAAAAAAGAAAGTTAATCAACTGTTAAGAAACTGGAAGAAGATTAACTTATGGTTAGAACTTGTAATACAAAGGGAAAGGGGGCTGTTAAGACCTTCATATTTAGGGTGCGATAAAAGTCACGCTACAGGGAAGACGGCTGACCTCTCCATCTTTTTTTCACCTTACAGCTCTGCAGACTTCAGCACCCAGCAAAATAAATCTAACCACACTATGAAAGGCTGCTTTTCCTTGGACCATATTTGTTTGTCAGAACACCAAGTCACACTGCGCACCACGGCTGCATGGTAACAATTTTCCTTTTCTGTTACCTAGGCAACTTAGTTTTAACAGTCAAAGCAAAAGAGAAGGCATTCTTCTTAAAACATCAAGAAATCAAATAACATTCTGGCAGATTAAAGGAGTTTTATCCTCATTTATCTAAACTACTCATTAGCATACTTAAACTCAGAGAGATGTAATTCATCCGTTCTGTCCTTTCTTGAGTCACAGTTGAAACCATGACAGTGCAACCACTTTGAACAGCATCTTCTCAGTGTCTGCTTGACAATCCCACCCCTTGTCTCAGAAATTGTAACTTTCTTCATCCAAGACATTTAGGGATTTTTCAGGAGGGCCCTACTTTGTGTCTTAAAAGCACTTTTTTCTTATGACATCAATATGTCCAGTACCAGATAGCATTTCTAAAGTCTTGGTCTTTCAAGAAAAGTCCTTACTGTTTATGCAAATAAAGGCCAGCTCAAAAATTCACATCTTCGAGTTAATCAACACAGAGCAATGGATTTATACAAACAATTTTTTTCAGACTGTGGAAAGTAATTTCATCCTGATTTGCAAGACTACGGCTAAGAGCCATGTAGCTCCATTCCTTTACATTCCTGTAGTTACATTCCAACTCTACATGTGTTAAAACTATATACACATACCTATGCTGTATATCTGCCAATATATTATTTCCTCTTCTTCCAAAAACTGGAATAAAATGTGATATTTTTTTTTCCTTTTAAACCAGCACCTCTACATGCACCCTGCAGTGTCTATGTTGTGCAGATAAAACGAGGCTGGAATTTTTTTGTTTTCTCAAACAAGTTGCAACTGTGGCAGCTAAGGTGGGCTTTCCATTAAACTGATGTAAGAGATGAGAAATTGCTGCCTATTGGTGGTACTAGACCATTATTCTCCATAGGATTGGAATTCATATGGACTACCAAAATTTATAGAAATAATTTAGAGTGATAGGAAGATATTTTTGTCTGCAGGTGAAGCTTTGATATTCTCAGAAGAGACTGTTGGCAAAATGACCAATTCATATCATCCCTTGTAGGTTTCTTTTCATGTCTGTGAAGTGAGGATCTGTCCACTAAGAAATCCACTGAGGCTTTTGATTCATCTTTCAACTGTGTATCAAGCATTTAAGGATAAACATCCTCCCAGTAAACAAATACCTTTGGTGGCAGAACTTGAGAAAAAAGCTCAGTTGTGACAACTTGCAATATTAGACATTCTCTCTTCTCCCCATTTGTGCAAAATAATTTGCAATCACCAGGTACAACAGGATAAAAAAAAAAAAATATCTTTTTTTGCTTTTTTGGGCTTTAGTGTATTTTTTTTCAAGTAGTTCAACATTGCTATGTGTTAAAATGCTAATTCCAACCATTTGCATAGTCTCCTCTGAATAATAAATAGCAGGGAGTCACTGAATAAGAATCAGGGAGTGAATTTCATGTCTACACAGACACATCAGTGACCTTACAGACTCCTTTACCAGTTTCAGAATATTTTCTTCTTTCACTTCCTTGGGAAACCTCAAGTGATATTTTGCTTTTACTTTAATATTTGTATTTGCTATGACTTATCCTTCATTGCACTGATCCCCACTGCATGTGCTTCTCCACCCCTCCATAAATTTCTGTCCACCATCCATGGTTTGATTGTTATTTGTTTTTTCCATATCTGCAATAAAATCCCAGATTCCAAGTAGAAAAACTGTCCGAAGAAGAAATTCTGTCCACTGCAGCAAGTGATCACTGGAAAGCTCAGGGAAGAAATGCCCTTTATTTCATAGGAATGCATCTGTCACACAATAGCTACTTAATCAACCTCATCTTTGTCATCTAGCTTTTTGATCTTGTTTTCTATGAAAGAATGGCTACTGTATCATGTAAATAATGTATTCAATTCTTCATTTCAATTATGAAAAAAACAAATGTACACAGAAAACTATGTTTCCCTCTGGCTGTACTTTTGATATCAGAGAATTTTTCCCAGCTGAAAATGCAATATGACACCATGGTGGAAAAAGTAAACTTAACTTCATTTGGAGGGGGTTGAGGGTAAAAGAATCATCTCTAGAATGATTAAAAAGCTGTAGTTCTCTCTTTCAAATTAACTGCATATAAGACAGTATAAAACAAGGACACAAACAAAGCAGTTTGCAAAGCATTTGATTTTACCTGAAATTTCTGCTGAGACCTAAACTCCAGACCTGCACCATATTCATATATTTAGCCTTGCACACACAAGTAGTCTGGCTACTGCATGGTCATTGTGGAGGCAGTTCCAGGACATGGCTGGAGGACACATTTTGTGGAGAACTAGAATTTATTAACACAGCTGAGGTAAATTTTAGAGCATTATATTTCAACAAGATGCAGATTTGGGTCTGAACAGGAAGGATCTCACAGCTGCAACCACACAGCATAACCCAGAACCAAATTAATTGTACTAATTTCAGCTAATAAAGTAGTACAGATGAAAACCTCTTAGACAACTGTTATATACATACACACACACCCTCCAGTAAATATTTGCAAAAAGGTTGAAATCTCATCTTAAAGTCAACAGCACACATTTTGTAGATGAGGACAGTGTCCTGAATCTTTGAGTCTTTGCATCAAAATTCATTGCAAACTAAAAGCTGTATTGTGCCACAATACTGGAGGAAGTGTTGCTGCTTGTTGGTTTTATGGAGCAGGGGGCTGCTTATTTTCTAAAGACAGCTCATGTGTATGTCAGGGAGGTCAGAAGAACATGTGGCCTTTAACCCAGGGTCATCAGCTTTCATTCCTCAAGTTACTTATTAGAGAGTATGAGAGAGCACAAGTAAGAGCTGAACATAGATAGAAAAAGTAGGGAATTAAAGAATGGATAGACACAACTTCAGGGATAGTCACAGAATCACATAATGATGGAATGGTTGAGATTGGCAGGGACCTCTGGAGATCAACACCCTGCCCCCCCCACTCAAGCAGGGAGACCTAGAGCCAATTGTCCAGGTGGTCTTCAAATACATCAAAGGAGATGTATTGATGGAGACTCCACAACTTTTCTGGGTAACCTGTGTCAGTGCTCAGTCACTTTCACAGTAGAAAAGTGTTTTCTGATGTTCAGAGGGAACCTCTCATGTTTCATTTTGTGTCCTTTGCTACCAAAAAGCATCCATCCTCATGGCTCCATCCTCTTTGCACCCTCCCTTAAGGTATTTGTGCACATTGATGAGATCCCCCCACAAGCCTTCTCCAGGCTGAAAAGTCCTAGCTTTCCCAGCCTTTCCTCATAGGAGAGATGCTCCAGCCACTTCATCTTTGTATCACTTGTTTGGGCTCTCTGCAGTATGCCCATGCTTCTTTTGCACTGGACACAGGTTCAGTTATTAAGTAGGAGGATCTTGGTTTTGACTGGGAAATGAGATTGAAAACAAGAGGAGGGAGTTTCTGCTCTGTCCCTGAGCACTTCCGTTCCCATGCACTTCACACAAGTTAACCTCAGCTTCCTCTGCTCTGCAACCAACCTAGCAATATCTATGCACTCCGTAAAAGTGATAGAAAACTTAAGTATCTGTGACTGAAGTTTCCATTCATTTCCTTTATCAGAAACTTTTGATTATGTATCATGAGTGGTTTGATAAAGTAACTTTTACTACAAAAAAAAAATCATGATGGCAGCTGCTACATAGCTACCTGGCAGCTCTTAAAATACCACTGTAAAGCAGAAAGGACACAGAACTGAACACGAATATTTTCAGCAGGATCCTACAAAGATTAATTGCCATTTTTCCTGGTTTTATTAGTGATACAAGGAAGGAAAACTTTTCCTCAAAGCCTTATTAAAGCTTACAGAAGAAGCAAAGAATGGGACAGGGGAAAACATGGAAGAGGAACTTACAAGAAGACTTCAGCCATCAAAAAAATTATGCCAGGAGATAAAATTCATTTATTTTAACAGTTCTGGTGGTGGCACTTTCAAATGACCCCAGAATTTTTTATACCTAGATATTTTTAAAAAAACAACAGCTTTTTTGAAAGATATGTCTATCACCTCTTTTTATTAAAAGTTAAATTAAGTGCTCAGAATATTTCCTCATGGACCTGTCTCTTAATTTATTAAATGAAATTTATTTTATACCAGAGTTAGGAAGAATTGCCTGCATAGGGGGACTTATAAACAATATACATGATTCAGAAACTTTCCATTACTATCACTGAGATCAACTATGAGCAAATATTATCTGCCTGGTGTTGTAAGAAGTTCTGTTCTTCCATGCCAAATACGTGGCATAACTAATCTGAGGTTTGCAAATCTGCTAACATCACTATCTAAAATAAACTACAGTGAGGCACCAAGACTGATGTTGCCCTTGCTTTAGAAAGCACTACACATTTTTCTATGGTACAACACTAGAAAAACATAAGACCAATCATAGCTTCTTTATCTAGAAAATTTAAAACAAAAGAGTAATGTAATTACTCGAACTGGTTTAGTCATAAGTCGATAATGTGATGAGTTTCTGGAAGCTTTGGGTTACCTTACCCTGACAACATGCAGATATGTTTCCTGTGCAAATTCAAGGGAATATAATTATTCTCAAACCTTCCCTTTAATTCATGAGGAGGGAACAGCAAGCTAGCCAAGACCATCAAGATATTTCACAGCTTCTAAATAACAGAGCCAAGAGTTGCTAAGTTTGCAGTCAAGGTTATTAAATAAGGATGATCCTTAATTAGAGAAAGCCCAATATATTCATTTCAAGTGGAAAGCAAGTTATTATAAAAGGATGGACAAAGAAAAGTTAATAAAGCCTTGACTGACACTCAGGTTGAACCCTAGTTAAATTACATGCAGAGATACTACTTTTTAGAGAAAATAAAAGCTATTGCTGACATTGATACAACAAAGGCAAAGCTGTACAAGTCCTGGAACCAATAGGATGCTTGGTATTGCCTGAATGATGGAACAGAAATTACAAATGGCCAACACCTGCTGCATTACTGATTTGGATTCTCTTCATTTAAGCCTATGGGCATAATTTGAAATTTCAGTTCCATTTGTCCTAGACCAAAGTTTTCTGTCAAGGCACCATCTGTAGCAATGAAATTCCCATCCAATTCCTGATGGAAACTAAACCAAAACAAAAGAAAATTATAATGACAACACAGCTACATGAAAGTACACAACTTAAAAATACCAAACTTATCATATATGTACACCCTGTATAAAATGATGACACCTGGGATGATTTGGAACAGCCATATCCAGTAAAAACCTCAGTAAAAGCAAAAGAACAACAATCTGAAAGAGGCTCATGGGTCTGCATTCCCAAGGCACTGCCTCCAGAATCACTCAATTTGGGTTTGGGGGGGAAATTGGGACTGTATGGGTCAGTTCAGCAGCCACAGGTGTTCTGGTCTTGGTGCATGCAGGTGACCATGTGCACTGTGTGATCAGACACAGATGAGACAAGCAGTTAGGAAGAGAAAAGATAATTATTTCAGATCTAAAAGAGCATCTCTGAATTGCTCGATTTTATTTTCTTTCTTTTATTTCATGATCTTCTGAAGGAAGTAAATGACTGGTGGTGGGAAGAGATCCAGCAGTTTTGCACAGATTTTTTCCCAGGAGCATTCAGAAGAGAATGGGATTCTCAGCCAGGTACAAAAATAGGAATATCTTACAAGGGAAGAAATGGAAATGTTTTCAACACTTTCCTCATTTTAACTGGGAAAAGGCACACCACAAAGTGTTGCCTAAACATAACATGTAAGCGAAAACACTTGTCCACATTCTTTGTTCATGCTTGCTGAGTTGTGGTATAGAGGAAGGAAAGATGTTGTGACATGCTCCTAAACTCGTGCCAGAGCCATTGGGCAACTCATTACTACAGGGTGGAACTGGGAAGAGGTCTAACCAGTACAGTTATGCTGGCACTTCTCTCACCTCAGTAAATATTGTTTTTTGGGGGCTGGTAACTCAGCAGAATTGGCATGTGCATTTTTTTTAATGTCTTTTTGAAAAGAACTTAAGAAATTGAATGCTTTTGTTACAAATGTGGTGGTGACCATCAACTAATATTCATATTAAGGTTACCCCCAAGGGAAGTTAAGTTTCCAGACAGAAGAGAGAAGAAATCTACTTGTGAAGGCACTTTTTTTGGAGGCGTGGGTTGAAAACCTTTGAGACAGAACAGAAAGCTATACCAAGGTCTCCTGCACCATGGATGACCATGAGCGCTACATCTTTTCCCTTGAATGGCTTTCATGGGAAAGAGAACCCACAGACATCTTATTTCAAAAGAGATCAACATCGTGATCCTATTCTCACCCTTATCTGCCAGCCACAGAAAGTCCCAGGCAGAGCCAGCACAGCCTGGGATGGGGCAGGACAAGCACTACCAGGCTTCTCTACTTGTCCACCTATGTTGCAGTCTCCACAGCCAAGGATCAATCTGCCAAATCACATCTGCCCATGACTTCTCTCTTTAATGCTACCAGACCTTAAAGTTTCTTCAAGAGATACACCTGGCTTGGTCAAGCCAATTTGAGCTGTTACTACAGACAGTCAAACTTTATTAACAACTTCAGATTAATTAGATTGTATATAAATATCTGAAAACAATGCATGCAGAAATAGCTATGATAACTAAGAACTAAAGCCACTAGGATTTGTGAGAAGTTTGCATTTTTCTTCTGAAAGGGTGTACATATGACCACAAGCTTTACATCACACTTGTTGTAAAGCCATCCTAGCTACTGAGGGAGACATATTGTGGATTTTGTCCAAAGTCACTTAACAGATTTGAAACAACCACCACCCTCTGGATGAAGGGTTTGGTGTACATGCCTTTTCCAGCCTTTGAAAAGAATATTCAAAACTGCACACAACCAGCTCTTCCACAGCATAAGGTGTGGAAGAGCATAGAATCATTCAGGTTGGAAGAGACCCTTGGGATCATCAAGTCCAACCATCTA
>JAOXJM010000004.1:6361863-6373970 GCA_026413425.1 Tringa solitaria
AAATACTTAAAGGGAGGGTGTCAAGAGGATGGGGCCAGTCTTTTTTCAGTGGTGCACAGTGACAGGACAAGACCATAGAAAGTTCCATCCAAACATGAGAAGGAACTTCTTTACTTTGAGGGTGGCAGAGCACTGGAACAGGCTGCCCAGAAAGGTAGTAGAGTCTCCTTCTCTGGAGACATTTAAAACCTACCTGGACATGTTCCTGTGCAACCTGCTCTGGTGGACCTGCTTTGACAGGAGGATTGGATTAGATGATCTCCGGAGGTCCCTTTCAACCCTTATATCATTCTGTGATTTTTTGACTCTGGGCATAACTGAGCAGAGTTCTGCTAAATGTCTTCTGAAAGGGGAAAAAAGCCCACAAAAAGCAATACTGTCACTGCAAGCTGCATGAAGAGGAAAGTATCAGCTTATTGGGTCTTCTTCAGAGCATGCAAACAGTGGTCTGCTGTGCCCAAATAACGCTGCCCCAACAAACACAGCTCATCTGAGCCCCTCAGCAAAAAAAACCCTGCAATTTTGTGCCCACCTTCAGGGCATGCAGGTAGCAGTGCTTGACCTCTCCCTTCGCAGGGTGTAGGTACCCTGCAGTGAAAGACAACCGTAGGTTTTCCGGAGCTGAAAGCAATTCTGCTCTGGTTGTAAAACCTGGGGCTGTTCTCAGACATGATGGATGCTCAAGTCATACCTGTGAAAGGAATGAAGACTGCATGGTGGGGGAACATTTATACTAGATTTTCACTGGTGCAGCTTAATCCTGTTGCTTTTTGCTTTACCTTCACTACCTGGGCTTTCCAGCCTACTCTTTAGCTATTTGTAGGCCTTCCTCCTTTCCTTTACAAAGTTTTATTGCTTATTTTAGTGATTCCTCAACATCTGATTAAGATAGACTAATATGAAGGCCTATCCTTGTGCTTTTCCAAATGATCCCACAGTCCTATAAACTCATATTATTATTAGTTGCACTGTTCTCCCTCTTGACAATTAATGTTGTCTATGCCAGCTAGAGCCAAACTGCAAATAAAGGGGAACATAAAAATGTCAAAGTTCCATCCATTACAAAATGCAGAGTTTGGCACCCCTTGTTGCTGGAATTTACAGACTGCTTTTTAGTTTTATCATTTTATCTCCCTTTAATGGCAAAATCAATTAATCCTGGTTGGCACCATAAAACTTGCAAACAGAGGCAGACCATAAGTCAGCAAGTCATTCCTAGAGTTTTGCAGCACAAATCCCTGCTGTAAAAAGCAGCAGCAGTTAACTCCTTCCATTTCTGCTCCTCTGTCAGGGACTTGAGACAGGCTACAAAACTGTTATTTACCTAATTAGCACCACTAATAGTGCTGCAATTCCTGCCCTTTAAAGGTAAAAAGTGGCCCCAAGGTACAAGACTCTTAATTAGTCAGTAAAGTACATTTAGTTTTAGAGCAGGGAGGTGAACCCGTTTGATGAGAAAGCTCAAAGGATGGTAACATTAGAGGGCTCAGACACTGCAATGGCATAGATACCTCAGAAAGCTTCATTTTAAGCTAAAATGCTCACCTTCCATCCCACCCGTGGTTTTGCAGACCTCCTTCATTTGCAATTCCTCAGATAACACCCTCAACATGAAGGAACTAACAAATGAGATGTTCATCCAAATGTTAACACGGGATCCCAAGGGAAAGCCAACACCATCTGCTCAGTCTTCTCTCCACATGCCACCGGGGGCTCGCAGACCGTCACATAAAACCCTCCAACACACATCACGCTGGGAAAGTCTGCTTTCATGAGAACAATAGCAAAGGAACCAAAATGCGTTGTCGTAATCGACTGTTGAAACTTTAATCAGTTATGCAGGAGTTTGGGTGAATTAAAAGAAAGGAAACAGAGAACTGCACCTGTGGTTCTGTGAGTTAATAAAAAGAATGCTGAATCTCATCCTTTGATGTTTTCACATCAGACTACTTTCTCCCCATAGGGTATAGTGAGTTTCTTTAAAAGATCTGGCATGGGCTAGGCTTAGTGACTAAAAAAAAAAAAACACCACAAAAATAAGAAAAATAAAACAAAACAAAACAAAAAAACCCAACTAGATAAACCTGATCTTACCCAAAATGTTAGATTCTGTTTCTGCTCACCAATGTGTGGTTTACAGAGGCAGTTTTGGAATTGGTTTGAGAGATGCAGATTTTTCCCATTTCCTTGGTATGATGACATTAAACTTCCAAGTGGCACTGCAGGGATGTTTCAAATGAGCTGCTGCCTCTCATGTTCATGCTCTCCTCACCTGGAGCAAGAACTACAGGGCAGAGCCCATCCATCAGCCCCACATTCAATACCGCATGGAAGAGACCTGACCACATGCCCCGGATCTCAACATCATATAGAGAAGCTCAAGAGGAAATAGAAATTCCATTCCAAATTTCAATGGAAACGGCATTGAAATCATAGAACCATGATCCAGCTTTCACTAACACCAGCAAGTTTTGCTGCCAATATTCACAGGACATGACCTACTTTACAAGCGTGTTGTAGAGCACTGTTGTAATATTGCTCTGCTTTTAATCGAATCTTAATTAAAGTAAGGTTCTCATTCACATTATATTTATTTTAATATTGTTTGCTTTAAATCCCTGGATAAAATGAACGGACCACGCGGAGAACATGCCCAGCAGAAGCAATGATCCATCCAAAGCGACCAAGAGGTGGCGCCCAGAAACCAGTAGATGTTGCCCAGGGGACTGGTTTGAGGTGAGTGAACTGCCCAGCAGAATGCTGCTGGGATGGGGGTTATCAGGATGGGTGAAAAACAAATATCAGAACCTGTCAGATTTTCTGTAATCTGTATAATAGAAGACCAGCCCTTTCCAGCCTCGATTCGGCAGCTTTCCTGACTCCTTAGCCTCCAAGATCCTACATCTCCAGTTACCGCAGCCTTGCATAGCCCAAATAAGCAATTTGCTCCTTTCCCACATCTTTGCTGATTGATTTATTCAAGACAGGTCCTTGGCTTCTTCTACTGGCTCCAATTTCAGTTTTTACACAGCCCTTAGAAGAACATTTGAACACGGTAAATGCAAAATTCTGTAGTAAAAATCCCTACAGGCATTTTCAGTCCCTTTTCCAATTTTGTTAAGCTGAAATTTTTCAGGTTTAAAGACAGAAGTGAATATCCAATATTCACATTTTAAGCACAAAAATACTGGAGATTCACAGAATTACAGAATCACAGAAGCACAGAATGGTTGGGGTTGGAAGGGACCTAAATAATAAGATAATGCAGTACCTCAGAGCACTCGATCACTGACTAAGAGCTATAACTACTATGAGCTGATTTTTCTATGACTGCTTGTATTAAAGCTTTTCTGAACATGAATGAAGGACATACCAAGCTTAACCCCAATTAGCAGCAAGGAAAACATCCTATAAATCCACCCCATGATTTTATCAAGGGACAGGAGCTGAAGCTGAAGCAATCTTTTAACAGCTTTATTAAACAGTATTTGTCTAGATTCATAGCAGTCTTCCTCAGAGCTGTCGCTTGCCAAAAAAAGAAAAAAAAATGGAAGGGGGAAGGCTGCCAATATTTAGACGTGCTTTTGAGAAAACTCAGAGGTTTCATTCCGCAACTGAACCCAGTGGACCCTCTGCTGTCTCTTGAAGAGGGAAAAGCGGCTCTGGAGGTTTCACGCTGTATGCTTCATGCTGTATACACCTGCTTCAAAGCCATGTTCCATCTGGAGTGCTGCAAGTGTTTTAATTAAACTATTTTGATGGCATAATAGAAACACAACAATGCAGTAAACAGCCACATGGTCGTCTTCCCTTTACACATAATTCCTGCAAAGTCGATGGGTTGCTTTTCATCCTGGGGTTTAGGCTTTTTCCTCTGCTGGTATGGTGTACAATTTTTTTTCTTCTTTTTCCCCTTCGATCGCTCTCCACCTAACAGCGGGGTGACAATAGACTCCAACGCCATTAGCGCCATGGGCAGCCTTCATGGGCCAACAGTAAAAGCCAACAGAGATATAAGTAGCTAGTTTGCCAGCAAGGCGCTGATTTAACTGAAAATTCTGCAAACTGGAGAATATATTTATTCTCTCCATGGAGCTTAACAACACGGTTGAATTATTTAACTTACAAAGGGAGTCTTTCACGCATATATTAATGTGGCAAAAGCCTATTATATTGCTCCATTCCTTATAGCATGGGTTTTTTTGACTTAGATCTAAAGTCACCTCCAGCTGCCTTTGTAATTTGCTTGATCTTCTTACTAGCAAGCAATCAGTGGAAAACTCTACCACTTTTTGCGTCTGCTACATTTTTCTCCTAAGCATAAATTATTTTAGAAGAGTACTCTCCATCTTCACTATGAGGTTTTTCAAGCACAAGAAAATTAAACTCTTATCCAACGTAGTGCGTGCTCTGTATTTATTTACACCATTTATCATGAGTACCAAGCAGTGTAACAGATAAACAGATTTCTTCAAAGTACTCACAAAAATTACATTTGAATTTAAACACTTCACCTACCAAAATGAAACGTAGTTACAGTGCCTGGAATGACATATTTCCCCCTCCCCCATATTACTGGGTCTACCTTATCTTTCCTGTCATTCTGATTTAGACAGCAACACGCAGAGGACAGTTGAACACTTTTTGGAAGGGTCAACTGGGCAGACCCTCAAGAGAGTAACATAGTGTGGCTGAATTATTTTGTTTTGGAGGAATAATAGCAAAATTTCAGCATTGCTGCAAACACAGGATCTAACAGAACTTATAAAGGAAAAACAGTGAAAGAATGGACTTCTGGGCCAGGAGATTTTACATCCTCATGGGTGGACTCGCAAGGATTTCATATATGGCACGGGTTGCCTTCACATTAGTACCAGGGACCCCACACAGGCCAAAAGAGGGAATGTTTAGGGGCTCAGCTCAGCACTAAAGCAGCAGCTCTCAGCTCATGAGACACAGAGCATAGCCCCAACCCTGACATGGGTCTGGCCCATCTTGCTCCATCCTCAACCGTGATAGCAAACAATGCATCACCACCCAAAGGAGCACAGTGACTTCTTTGTCCATCAGGATCATTTCCAGCTCCCCTTGAAATAACCCCGTTTTTGCAGCCAGATGCTAAACAGCCAACAACCAATGCTGGCTTAGTGATGAGAGGACCTGTTCCCAGGTGGGTAGTGGTCTTCTCCAGAGGGTCACATACCCAGACAGGCCCCTGCAAGCAACCAACACCTGCAGAAATGCTACTTGGTTCCTCCTCTATCAAGCGGAGGCAAGACCAGACTTAAGCTGCAAATTTGCATTCACATCCATTTTTAGAGCAAAAGCTGTCTCTAACACCACCTTCACTGCAATAACAGCAGGAGTCCATGTGGGTGAAGTAGCTCCATCTTCAAGTCCAGGGTCTGTAAAAGTAACTCAGGAAAAAATTTAATATGTTGTTATTCCTTCTGTGGTCATCGCTGTGATTGTTTGCAGAACCTTAATCACATGGGATTTCAGCACCAAGTCTTACCCTTAGCTGCCTAACCAGTTCAAACTCTTACCAAGGAACATTATATGGAATTAAGACTTTCCAGAAATAGAATGAAAAATTAACCTTTTTCCACTGACAAAACTTTCTCACGTTTTTTTTTTTTCTTTGTAGATCAAGTAAAACTATCCTGTATTAATTCTAAGGCAAAGAACTGTTAAAATTTCTTATCCTTACAAGATTTGTGACCTTTGGAGATGTAACTTTCATTCAATTCTGAAAGTTTACTTAAATTCTGAAACAACTCTCATTATGGACTTATTTGGTGAATTCCAAAACAAATTTATCTATTAACTGGACAGAGATTGCTTTGGATGAACGTAGAGATCCCAGTGCAACTGTCCTTAAGCAGAAACCTAGATGAATCTGAGCTACAGTCTGATACAGTATTTTAGTTGTCTTCCAGTCTCAGGATTTTGCAATTCGTAGTCAGCAAGAGAAAATACAACAGGTAACTATTACAAGAGACAACCTGTGAAATAATCACAGCCTTATTTGAACAGGTAAATATTAACTAAGAAGGAAGTAAAAGTTTGTTTAGTTCTGGGCTGGAGAATTAAAACAATGCTCTACACAGCTGGGAAAAACATGGCAGCTCACGTCCGGCTGAAGAATCGGGGATTTTGGAAGCGTTACCAGCTAGCAGCTAGGAAAAAAAGTGCAGGAAGATTTTCATTAGTCTTTTGATGAAGGTCCAGGTGTTAGACATACCTGTGGCTATGTGTGGGGAAGACATGATGAAATTTATTCTCTTTGGCCTGGTTGACCCCGTCCCTCTTCCCCCATCCCCGCATCTGTGTGACTCTGCTGAAATTCTGATAAAGTCTACGTTTAATCAGAGATTTTCACCTACTGCTTACAAAATGCAAAAACTCCCAGGGGCCAGTAGGGGGTATATTCAACACTTATAGCCTAAATAGGATCAGAAACAGAGGAAAATAAAGATGGGAGAGAAGACCAAGCAAGTTTAGGAAATAGTAGCGGGAATTTTTGCTACTGGTAAAAAAAAAAAAAGAGTTTGAGATCAAACCTCCCATCATATTGTCAGCACATGCAAATAATCTACACTACATCTGAATCAACTTCTTTTTTTTTTTTTAAGCAGCTAATCAACTGATTTTATGTATGAAAATCTGGTATGTCAATGACAGCAGCTGGAGCTGCACCAACCTGCAGTGGAACACGCCCAGGAGGCACTGCAGAAGTCACAGCCCAAAGTCCACAAAAAGCTGGGGGTTCCTCCTCCACGTGATTATTAAATATAAAACATTTTGGCTGTTCTGTCAGATCTGTCGTAGCTAAAGAACATCTATACATATACGTGTGTGTGTATATGTATGTATGTGCATATAAATTTCTTATGTGTAAAAATTAAGTCCAACTCATGTCTCATTTTCTTTCTTGCCTACTCAGACCAGAGTGATACACAATAATCTAGTAGCAACCTATCTGTTAGGTCTGTTACAGCTGAAAATACCTAAAGGCAAGAAAAACAGGCACAGAGCAAAATATTGGTGAGCCTGGGAAGGAAACCCCATTCCCCATGGATTTGCCTTCCATTCCTGACTTCTATGACCAAATCCTCAGCAGGCATTGATCACAGTGGTTGACTCATTTGCTGCATAGGCCCTATGTATTCTTTTTTTTTTTTTCGCTTATGGCTGAAATTCACCCTAAACTACTATCAATCCATTTGTAAAACAGGACAGTGGCATGGGACTTTATTTGATGTAAAACAGAAGCAGAAATCCCTGAGGACACAACTGTCCTTCAGTGACCCAACACGGGGATATGGCAGAAACCTAAGACACGTTAACACTGATGACCCCAGCAGACGAGATGCCTTGAGGATCACACGCTGTGATTATCAACAGCACAGCCAAGGAGCCAAGGCCACTCTCCTGTGCGGGCACTGACTCATTGCAGCTCCTGCTAGATAAGAGAAAGGGCTAGCAGCGATTTGTTGATTTGGCACTGCCACAAAACCATTGGAAATTTGAACTTTCCAACTTTCAGAAGCAGAGATTATTTTTTTTATTTTTACATGCAGATGTCTTTGTTCAAAACATGAGTTACAGGATGGCAAGGGGGTTTTTATAGCCACAAACCCCTATGAAGTGGGTGGAGTAACAAGTAAGTTACTTGGCAAATAACCATATTTTAACTAACTAACTAACTAACTAACTAAACTTAGTCTTGGACAGCATTTGCACGTAGAGTGAACCAGATTAAGCTCAGAGGCTCAGCACATGGAGGCACTGACAGTGCCTCTACTGGGAAAAAAAAAAAAAGTAGACTTACAACTATTTTTATTACAATACCACTGAGAAGTAAAAAACATTTTGGGATAAGATTGCTGAAAAAAATCTCATGACATATTGTCAAATACGTCCTACCATAAAGGGAGAATGAAACCTTTTCAGTTCTATGCCGAAATAATTTCTATTCCAAGGTTAATTGGCTTTTTTGCAGCTTGGTGGACTGTTTCTGTGGTGGCCTGTTCTGTAGTCACTGGAAGGACTCATTCAGGTGCAGCGGGTTACATCTTCCTCACCTGAGGGGCGACCAGATTGCTCAGAGGCACTTAGTGTTAATGTCCTGCAAAAAGCGTGTTTGTGCATTGAGGAGAAATCTCATGAATCATTAAGCCCCCATTTACTGAGCTAATATGTCACAACATTTAGCACCTTGTTCTATCAGCCAAAGCTGGACTTGGAGAGGCACTTGAGCACTGTTTCCTCCTTCTACCAGCAGCTGAAGGCCTGATTTTTTGATTATTTTTACTTTTCTTAAACAACCTGTGTTTATTTGGAAGGCAAAAGACCATCACTTGGGTATTACCTGTAGATTCATAAGACAAAGTTTTGTATTTTGCAAGAGCTTTCCTTAGTGTCATGCCACACAGGAACTAGGAAAATATTAGTAAAAGCTGTTTTCCATGATGATGGTTTGCCATCAGAAAACTGTGATTCAGTTGCATCCATTAAGTCAACACATTTTTGCAAAGTGTATTTTACAACATCATGGGCAATTATAAAAAGACATTTCAATGGAGTTAAATTTTTCAATCTGACATTTATTATATTACACAACACAGCAGAAAAGTTGGCTTTCATCACGCTATAGAACATAAATGTTGAAATTTTACATTGGAGTGTAATGTTAAAACTTTACTAAAGCGAGCTTTTTAGAAGTGGTTCAGCTGCAGGACTCCAACTGCTCATTCTGATTTGAAAGGAAACCAAATTGAGAACAGCAAATTCTCTTCAGGGCTATATGCAAGGTTCAATTTAGCAACTTTTCTGTGCATAGTTGTCTGTGCGTGTTTTTCCAGCTTAGCCACCACTATGTATTTTTGCGAGAAGAGCTTTGGCCTCACCCTTCCAGCCACATGCACAGAAAGAGCCACTGGGTTTACAGCTTGCCTTTTTTTGGCATTCCCTCCTTCCTGTTAACTTCTGTTTAAAAAATAAAACAATGTCCAGTGGATGTTGTTTAGATGACACATATGTTCCCTGTTGACCAGATTATGGTGGTTAGCCCATGAAGACAACCCACCACCTGTCACAAGCTCTCCGGAAGCCTTCACGTACCCCCATCCACATAAAGTCATGGAACCACAGAATTCCCTGGGTGGGAAGGGACCTCTCAGATCATCTAGTCCAACCATCAACCTAAAGCTGATAAAAACCATCACTAAACCACATCTCTAAGCACTATGCCTACCTGTCTTTTAAATACCTCCAGGGATGGTGATGCCATCCCTTCCCTGGGCAGCCTGTTCCAATGCTTAATAACCCCTTCAGTGTAAAAATTTTTCCCGATACCACGTTACATTTCAGGCTGCAGAACTAAGCATCGTGTTCCTGGGCTTATTTTATTTCCATCAGCTCCACCAACATCAGCTGATCTGTTTTCTCCTCTGTCTATCAGCCGTGTCATTGGGCCAAATCTCTCCTGGGCTCCGCAGGCAAACAAGGTTGTGGCTCCTTCGCAGCCATCGCCTGCAGCCTCCTGGCCAAAAGCAAGAGCCCTGGGGCTACAGACAGACAGACAGACGGACTTTCACATCCACATCTGCCAGCACAGAGATACTGTCTCAGCTGTTCGGGCTGTGTCTATTTCTGTTGACAGCTCGCGCGGAGCAGTTAGTGTCATAAACAGTGCTTGACCATGAAAAACACCCTGTAGCAAATCCCCAGGGTTCAGCAAAACGGGACCAGAAGGAAGGATTTGTATCAAATCCGCAGCTGCAAAGTATCAGTATTCCCAGTTCCCAAACACGCTGGCAAAATAACTTGCCTCAATTTCTTCTAATGTCATCATGTTAATCCCGCTTCATATTTTCCAGAACACACCCTAAACAAGATGTTGGCAAAAAGTTGTCTACAGCGTGTGTTTAGCACAAGCTGGATGCGGAACACGTCTCCTACACTAATCTCATTTGAGGCACTTAATGACCTGCCTTACAGAAGAGGCAAGTTTCCAACTCCTGTGCAGAGCAAGCACTCGCCCCATCCCTTCGTCCCATCTAGAAAGTTGGGTGAGGAGCAGACACAAAGATAAATCAGAAGAATGGTAACAAAGAAATTGTATAACTTTACCTACGTAGCTTGCTCTGCAATCGCAGAATTTATCGTTTCACACCTGAATAAGGACGGGCCACCTATTTTTCCCTGGCTGAGAATTAGAGGGGAACACAAAGACCAAAACCATCCCAAATACTCGGGTTCCTGCTTCTAGCTTGGCCACAGGCTTCAAGGAGGAAGCGCTGGAAGAGCATTGCTCTGATTAAAGGCAAAATTTTTTTTGAGCATAAAGTTGGGTCAATCAAAGTTCCCCGACATCTTTCTTGAAGCTCTGGCAAGACCTCATGAAGGGGGCTGATGACTCCAGACACAGACGGAGCCACGGAGAAGTCCGAAGTGCCTGCAGCATGGTCCCCTCTGCAGGAATCAGACGTCTCTCCTGCCCCAACCCTTGCACAAGCGCCTGGTGGTCCTGTCATGGCTGGGGTTTCCCTTTCAGCGCCCCGTTTGCTCCCACTTACTTCTCAGCCCCAGCTGTATTTGTGGCACCCCTGGGGTCGAGGTCTTCCCTCCCATGCTGAGGTCTCCTCGAGCTCATGGCTGCCTGCTTGGGGGCCTTCTGTTCTTCTATTCCCATGCATCTCCTGACAAAACCTAAAGAGAACAGAAATATTTTGGCTTGGGCTCTGGTCCTGAATTTCTGCTTTAGCCAAGTTTGCGTGGCTTGGCACTAAGAGGTGAAACGGTCACATGAGGAATTCCTGTTCCCGTTGTACCGAATATTGTGTTTTTTCTGCTTAGTCTAAAGGTTAACAAGTTGCTCTGCCAACTCCATTGCCTCACCGCCTGTTCTTCGCATGCAAAATAGTCTCATGGTTTTGTTGTCATGGGGAATTCCTCGCCTGTGAACTATGACGGTCTTTACTTTGTCCCTAGCGTGAGAAGGGCCGGTGTGTGTAACTCAGTGGGGTGAGTCACGGCCATACACGAGTCCAGCCCCTCCGTGAAGTGCAAAAGCAGTAAGAGTGATGGGTGAATTTAAGGCTTCAGGAAACATCTACGTGTTTTTGCTTTGAGTGAGCACCCGGGGCAAACATGTGCTGTGGGACCGCCTGCGGTTGCACAACTCGCTCCTCGGCGTTACCGGGCTCACGTCCCTCTGCCCTCCTGCAGGGACGCTGAACGGCTCTTCCCAAAAAACAAGCCTGTGGCTGCTCTGAAAGCAGAGATCTGGGGGTGATCTGGGCTGGGTTACAAGAGAACACCATCCCCCGTTTACACTGGCTTCTCCGGTTTCATCCCACAGACGAAATATGCTGGGTCAAGCCAGAAAAAGCGCTCGTCGCAGCCCCGTTTCCCTGCCAAAATGAATTTTCTTCTCACTGATGCAAACACTCTTGAGGTCAACGCTTTCACACTCCCGTGCTTTCCGGGTCAGTAGGATTTCATTCTGAGCCTTTGCTTCCATGGCTGAGGGAAAAAAAAAAAAAAAAGGCAAGCAGAGATTTCCCATTCCTGTTCCCCTGTTCCGGCAGCTGGAGACTGCCCAAAGGTCCCACAGAAAAGCAGCGCAATCTCAGGGCCAGGTTTGGGACAGGGACAGACACGGAGTCCCCACATCTCCTGTCCAAGGCTGAGCTCTTGGCAGTCACCCTGGGCTGCCACGATGGCACTTCCACAGCCCGCAGGCATCACCTAAAATAATTTCTAGCATCTGAAACAATCCTTTCTCTGAACCCACCTTTTACTGTCCTCTAGATACATCGGCATTTGGTTAGGAAAAAAACATCGCAGGCATAAAACAAATGAAGCAGGGATTGAAGGAAGGGAAAATGAGAAACAAAGGGCTAACATTTTAGGCTAAGGAAAAGACCTTCTTGGTTTTTCATCAGTTGCCAGAAGTGGAAGAGGGGATGTTTGCATTATTATTCTCCTTCGGTGTAATTGTTAATGTAGTATTACATTAGGGGCTTTAGATTATTAGTATCACAAAGGGACTTGGGGGTGCTGATGGATGAGAAGCTGGACATGAGCAGGCAGTGGGC
>JAOXJM010000004.1:6425504-6442687 GCA_026413425.1 Tringa solitaria
GTTGGAAGTAGATGATCTTTAAGGTCCCTTCCAACTCTAACCATTCTATGATTCTGTGTTGGGGTGGTTGAAGTCCCCAAAGCAGGACCAGGGCCTGAGAGCATGATGCCTTCTGTAGCTGCAGTGAGAAGGCTTTGTCAATAGGCTCCCCTTGATCATGTGGCCTGTAGTAGACACCAACTACAAGGTTCCCTTTGTTGCCTCGGTCTCTTAATTCCCATCCATAGGCTCACCTGCTCATGGCTGTTCTTCAGAGACAGTTCTTCACATTCTATCCTTCTTGATGCAGAGGGCAATGCCTCTGCCCCTCCATCCTCACCTGACTCTTCTGAACAGCCTGTAGCCATCAATAACTGCTCTCACTAGCACCCCATCTCTCTAATCTTGGCTTGTCATCCCACCTGGTATTATCCCCTCTCTCTTCCAGCCTAGTTTAAAGCTCTGCCAATGAGCCCCACAAGTTTGTGAGCAAAAACCCTCTTTCCCCTTTCAAAAAGGTGAATCCCATTTGACAGCAGTGAGCTTTGTGCCATGTGGGCCATCCCATTACCAGAAACCCCAAAATTGCACCAGTGACACCAGCCCCAAAGCAATGTATTACTAGACTGAGCCTGTCTTTCCACATCACTTCCTGACACTGGGAACAGAGAGGAAAAAATATCCTATTCTCCAGATTTCCTTACAAGCCATCCCAAGGCCCTGAAGTCTCTTTTGATTGCCCTTGCACTACTTCTCTAGGTTATCTGTATGGTTGCCTTTGCAGACAGACAGCAGTGAAAAGTGACTAAAACTTTACCTTGCAATAGCTCAGAGAAAAACCTGCTTTTCTAGTGGTATGCCAGAATTTAAGGGGTTTAGGGTTTTGGTTGTTTGTTTGTTTTTTGTTTTTGTTTGTTTGGGTTTTTTTAATAAATTGAAACACCTAGTTCTTAAGAGCTTTTTCCACATTAAACTTGCGTAACTTGCCACTCTCAACAAAGACACAAGCAGGAGAGAAGGAACAGGCAGTGTGGCTGCCTAGTTAAGCTATGACTGTGGTTAAGCGGTAATGCCAGATCGGGGCAGTGATAATTTGGTCTAGAATAGGCTTAGTCATATCATCACATTTCTGGAAAATTACTCAAAACCCACAATCTGACTTTTATTCCAGATTTATGTCAGCTGATGGAGTATAGATTATGCCTAGTCTGGCATAAAGCCAGCTAATACAAATTTAAACTGGCAACATTTTCTGAATCCACAGAACAAGTTTACACTGGATCTGTGTTTGGTATCATGAGGCTTTAGAGGTTTTGATCCTCTACCAGCAGCCCTAGAGCTCGATTTACTATATGGCTGAAGTGCTGCCTCCAGGCCTTTGAGGGAGAAGAGGTTCTTTTTAATTCAGACAATTGTGTTAGGAATGTTTTAAAAACCTGGAGCTGTCCTAACCAGGCAGAACTGTAGCCAAGTATAGGCTCAGGTTGGCTACATAAACATCACATCTTAGTAAAACCATCATCATTGTTACTGCAAGCAATTACAGGAAACCCAAAACTGAAGTGCCACCTGTGAATCGTGTCTACCTAAACCTTGCTGCGTGGTATTACAGGCATTTCACTTACTGAACAAATGGATTACAAAGCACTTAGAACAGTAGATGCACACTGACGTTTACAGGTCTACAAAAGGGAAAGATGATTTTCCATGTGAGTTAATGTGTCCAACTAAGCACGGCAAAACCTAGCATTAAGCAGACAATCCCTGTATTTCATCTGTCCTACCACGTTGTTGGCCAGACACTTTGACAGAGCATAGTTTTTAGTTACAGGCATTACAAAAGCGTTCCTTTCTGTAATGATGAAGGTTAAATGATTTTTTTTCTTCCCTTTCAGAGTACATTTAGTCACAAATACATAAATTAGCACATTTATTTATGTGTAAGAACATTATGCGTACAGACCTATATGCAGGACAGTTAGCATCCTGCAAAACGCAAGTAACCAGAGGATGCTTCAAATCACACTTTTAAAAACCCAGTTTCAAAACAAATTAAAAGTCTTCTTCATGCAGTAGATAGCAACCTGCAGAACTTGTTATCAAAGAAGCTGTGGATGAGAAGACTTATGTGGATTGAAGGAAAACCAGTGAAGCTTATACAAGAGAAACTCAGTGAAGGCTACTAATTACATCCAAAATACATCCAGCTCAGGGAGTCCCTTACTGAAGGCAGCTGAGTGCTTGGAGATCAGAGGAAAATATTACACGTTTACTCAGTTCATATTTTTCCTTTGTATCTGACTGTAACTGATGTTATTCCTGCTTCTCCCTTAGGATCAGGCATTAGCCTTAACATAACTTAGGATCAGCCCTAAACCTAACACAACTTCAAAGCCCTCCCTGGAAAGGGGGATGAGAGGGTAAAGTAAAGAAAGTAAGGAAAAAAATCAAATTATTACAGAGAAAAATGGAATAAAAGGAGGGAAAACTCTCTTAAATGGAGGTAGTGAGAAGCTCAAAATTGAGAAACAGTAGTGTCCACAACTCCCTGAAGGAGAGCTCCACACCAAAGTTCTGCCTGGAGACAAGACAACACATGAAACAGAAAGAGTTCCCAGTCACCGTCAAGCTCCCTTCTCCTGGGGCTGCAACTGGTCACAGCATGGCAAGAGCAGGGAGACAAGGAGGTCCTTCAACCAGAATATCAGGCAAGATGGATCCTTGGTCTAAGCCAGCATCACTGCTTTGACATTATCATTACAGTGTAATGGAGTAACAAGAGAGCCTTACTCCTTTTTGCAGAAGAGTTCCTGCATTTTGCAGGAATAGTTCCTGCCTCAATAACTACATGCTAAGTGTTCAGAGACAGAATTTCATTCTCATCTAAAAGGTATTTTTGCAACTGAGAAGAGCAGCATTTTCTGGATCAGTTTCACTGTGGAACACACGAGTCTGTTTCCAACACGACTTCCACCTCCCAGCGCTGCTTCTGGCTAACCCTACAACAGGGCAAAAATATTGCCTGTGTCAGGGAAACTGGAATCTAGTCTACAGTTGTCTACTGTATATCTCAGTCTAACATTGAGGCATTTCATGAGCAGTTCTTACTAGTGATGTTCATTTTTGAAGATGTGGCTCCTGGCCACATGAAGATCTGCATGTACAGCTTGCAGGACTTGGAAGATTGGCCAACTCTGACCTACTTTTTCCAGGTTGTTAGGCTGGCAAAGGGGAGGAGTTTGGCTTGTTTTCCTCCTGAAGTTCTCTTGCAAAAATCAGGTTCTGCCTCATGGCCTTGCAGAAAGAGCATTATCTGATGATACTTCAATAGTTAAATCAAGTATACTGTATTTAAGTCAGGATGCAAGACCAGTCATCAGCCAGATTAGCCCTCAATGAGCTACTGTAACACAAACTATTCTGTCCCTGCTCTAACACAAGCACAAAAATCTCCAATTCCTTCCCTTTCAGCTAGCTCAGGTTTAAAACCCCACACACGTATGCCTAACCTGCACCAGACTACGGTGACGGGCTTTAAGTGAGCCAGCTTCAACACCAAGAGCCATGGCTGAAAGTGAACACAAGCTCAAGGTAAAGGCATATGGAGTAATGGTGACTGAAAGTGCACTAGGCATCACCTCCTCTCTCCATCCACATTGCTGAAAAGTTGACCGTGAGCCAGCAACGTGCCCTTGTGGACAAGGGCCAATGGTATCAAGGCGTGCATTAAAAAGACAATGGCCAGCTGGTTGAGGGAGGTCATCCTCCCCCTCTACTGTGCCCTGGTGCGGCCGCATCTGGAGCACTATGTCCAGTTCTGGGCTCCCCAGTTCAAGAAGGACAGGGAACTGCTGGAGAGAGTCCAGTGGAGGGCTGGACTGAGGAGACAGAAATGTGCATTAAGTATGCCAGAGAAGTCAGACCCTCCACATCCATCCACAGTTGGGGCATCACACACACCAGACCTCTAATCTAAAACTCCTTGAGCAGAGGTAGACTTCAAATCCTTAAGAAGATGAAATATATCACACAAACAGCATAATTTTAAGGACTCCCACATATTAAATAAACTTAGATTTACTCAGGTCTTTCATAGCTATTCCAGAAAGTTTTGGAAAGACTGATATGGAAAAAAGAGAGCAAGACATTATACAAAATACCTCATGTTCCCTCCATCACCACCACAATGTAAAATTACCTCTCTTGCCCATGAAGCAGTGACTGCCTACAAAGACTGGAGCAAAAACAACAAAATAAACTAGGAGAAACCCACCAGAAGAGTCAATGGCTTGGCAGCGTCCACCATAGGAGAGCAACACTTAGGTACTCATCCCAGCCAAGGCATCTCATATTATGTGTCACAGCCACCCTCCCTGATAACAAACCCTATATCCCCAAGATCAGAAACCCGATGTAAAAATTCAGAAATTCCTTCAACAACTTACAGTTTTGGCAAATCAAATTTAAAATAAATAAATATATGCACAGGCTGGCACAATCAACTGATCCTCAGCACCACTCACAGCTCCATACATCTTTCTTAAGTAATTAACATGATTCCTGATTTGATCAAATAGCTTCCAGGCTCTAACTCACCAAGGGAAATAAAAACATTTTTAATTTTCCCAAAATAAAAAGAGAAGCAACAATATTGTTTCTTCACTTCAAAGGATTTGCCAGGACTTCAAGAACAAGCCCCAGAAACTTGGAAGCTCACTCAGAGATGCCCCAGACCACAGGTGCCTCAGGCTACAGAGCACTTGTAGCTGTCTCACAGGAAACCAAGCAGGTTTCAGTGGCCCTTGAGCGTAGTTCTGTCAAGTTTTAGCAAAATAAAAGATTCTTCCTGAGTAACTTTTTGGTTTTGATGATTTGGTATGATAACAGTTTTGTCTGGAAAAAAAACCCAATTATATTGATGAATAACATTTGGAAATTATACTACGTGACCGTACTTGTCCTGAGGTGGGAGGGCGGAGGTGGGGCAGAAATAGTGTCATGGTCTTCTGGCTTTCTTCATCCTTTCCATACTCCCTTTAATATCATATCATGGGGTCCCTGTTTCAACCCCCTTTCTTCTTTTCCCATGTTCACCACACTGTCTCATGCCAGAGATCTCTGTGTCTTTCCATTCAACCCATCTTCTTACACTTCCAAACCTGTGGGCCTCTTGTTCTACTCTTTTACAGCACTTTTCCTGAGGTCTTATATAAAGACCCTCTTGGGGACCACAAGGATAACACCCCACTGCATCTTTGTGTGCTCCTTTCCTTCACCGCAGAATAGATGCTAAATAGATACCCAAATCCTTCTTCCAGGGCTTCCCTCCTTCCCTTCATACTTGAGGCTCTTGAACATTTCCTTTCCAACTGTCCCTTCCACTTACCCCACCAAGTTTAATATCAACAGTAGACACTAAAAAAACCAAAAACCAAAAAGCAAAAACCTGTTAACCCTCTGAAGCAAAGCTGTGTGTCAAAGCAGCTGCTGTAGTTTGACATGAAAGCAGTTTCCAGGAAGGTGCTGGGAGAGCAATAACTGTATGTTAAACGAGCCTGATGAGAGAGAGCAAGAGCAGGGAGCCACGCTCATCCTCCCAGCCCCAACGTGCAAGTCTTGGGCTATGCAACACTCTGCATGAAGCATCAGGGAAAGGGAGAGAAGACCCGACAGCAAAACAGTCATAACCAAGAAAGCAGGCTGAATTTTACAGATTCAGCCAATATATTATGCTCTCTCTCTTCCCCCCGCCTTAAAAGCGAATGAGTTTTCACTGATCATTCTTCCTAGTTTCCTGCTCAGCTACTAAGTCCAGAGGCTCAGAAGCCTAACAGAAAGGGGAAGAAGTGGTGGTGTCTTATATAGCTATCCACCATCAGATCTGCTTATCTGTTTTGGATTATTTATTATTTGTTTTCTTCTTCCTCTGCATTGACTCAGCAGAGCTCTGTGGTTCTTTAAGTGTTCCCACCACCAAACCACAGCCTTTTGAAGATACAGCAATTCCCAGTTTCACTATACTCAGAAGAGCACTTCCGACTGAGCCAATAAAACTAAGTGTAGGTGTCGCTTGCTTGTAGGCAAACTGTTTACAACTCACCCAGCTTTTTTAGATCAATGGAAAGGAGGAGCAGCAAATCTGCTTTCTGAGCTAGAGTGAGTAATGAAATGGGTACATTGCTTTAACAAGCAACACCAAAAACCACCAACCCACTAGCAATCATTTAATGTGTGACAAGCTTGATGTGTCACCTCCCCCTGCCTATGGCAATAGTCTCCTAAAAGAAAAAGGCAAAATAGAAAGAGATATACTCACGCATGTCACCAATTGCTCCTTTTGTGACATTTGTGGCTTTCCTTACTGTCACAGTGAATATGTGTGAATACTGGTGTTCCACCTGGAAGTCAGAGAGTTAGAGGTGATTAAGCTCCAGAACCAAAAACCACCTATCAAAATGGGTTTCGTTTTGTCCAAAACCTGAGACAGAGAAATCACCCAGTCAAAATGTAAGTGAAACTCATACTGGATAGAGCATCTTAAAGCTGAACTGCACCCTGCAGCTTTACTGAAAGGTCAGACCTTATACTAGGGCTGCTTGATTTTCCTGCAGCCACACCTACTAATCTCAATAAATAACACTCCTCCTCTCTACAGAACCTGCTTTAAGGCATTTAGTCAGTCAGGGACAACTTGGTATGGTTAGGAAACAAAAAAAGGGGGGCCCTACTTAATAGTGTGCTTGTCCTTGTAATTACCTTCCCCCCATAAAAAGAATGGATGCAATTATTTCAAAGTATATGTTCTGGAACAGATATATGCATACAACACATGCAAGGGATATAGTTAGCAATGCATGGAATATACCCTTTTAGTATGCATCAATATTCAAAGTGCAAGTATCCTTAAAACAATAGAGGGAAGGTGAAAAGCAAGCTGTTAAAAACGTTCACAAACAAATTTCATGTGGTTTCTGAAGCTTCCTGTTTCCTGCAAAGCCCAAGCACACAGCAGGAGCTGCCTTTCTAAGAGCAAGCCTATCCTGAACAAAATAGGGAAGTAGAAAGAGATGTGAAATTAAGAAACAAAAGTAAAAATCTTAATGAAAAGAGGTCAATGACTCACATCTATTTCCACTTTATCCACGCAGCCGTAAGTTTGATCAACCTATTGAATCCCGTTACAAGAATCACCACTGCATATTGCAAATGGGCAGGCAACACCGGCAGTTACAGGGACACAGTACAGAGCTCGTGGGCAAGTTTCAAGTTTTATGTATTTGGGCCAGGATCAAGTCTCACGCAACAGCCGCTCAGTCCTTACATCTACACTGCTATCTTAAAGCCAGCCTTAAGACACCCCGGCTGTCTGACTGCATACGGTGCCCAGACATTGACTCACCCGCTGGTACGACCCGGAGGGAGCCAGCTCACTCTGCTGGAACAGAAAACTCAGGCACTGGGAGGGGGCCACCTCAGACCTGAGCTCTGACTCTGCAAAGAGCACTGGGTCCAAGCTGCTTGGCTTTTACAGCTCAAACCACTGTCACAAAATCATACCTCCTGTGGGACCTCAAGTCGTCCCCTGTTAGTGATACACCCCTACCTCAGGCTTCCATTTCTAAAACTAAAACAGTGATATTTTCCACCTTTGCCTAAACATCCATTAACTTTGTGAAATACATTAATATTTGGTTTTATTTTAATGTGTTATTTTAAAGGTTTTATAACATATTCCCATCAAAAGGAACAGGGGGAAGTACCAAAATAAAGAATACACTTCATATGGGACATGGGGCACTTATTCAGGCCATGCCTGGTGCTTTCTTGCTATGTTTTCCATCTGGATACTTCCCTTTTTTTTTCCATAAATAACAAACAAGCAAGCAAAAAATATGTGGCTTAATTTTCAAAGGCATATGTCTCCAATTTGAGCTACTGCTGCTTCAACTCTTAGATTTCAAAAGGGCCTTCAGGTGGTTCTCATTACTACTCAGAACTGGTTATTTCAGCCAAGCTTTATTATTCCACATCTACAACACACTTACACCCAGAAACCAGAACCAAATTGGATTTCTAATACAAATAAACAAAAAACACACCCAACAGTGTTTTTATAGATTATATATTATTTTCTCAAAAAAGAAAAAAAGCCAATTTTCTAAAGAAAAAAGTGGCTTGAGACTGCTTAAGTAACAGTTGAGTCAGGATGCATCAAAAATACAATGCAAATGATACCAACACAAACTCCTCCACAAGTCTGTAGTCTAGAAATCTGCAAAGGCATAGCCACATCACCCTGGCAAAATATGTAGAAGAAAATGCCCACCGTGATACTAAGGTTATGACTTCACTGCAGACGCTGCCTGACCCAGACACTGAATTGCTGCATCTTTATTAAGGTGTAGTCACCCACATGTTGTGATGACTGATGAAGGCTCCCTTCATGATAGCCCGACCAGCAGTAAATTTCAACTCTGTAATTTTTCCCCTGTAAGGTGTAGGAGTTGTCTGGTTCAGAGAACAAGTAAGCTGGCAGGGGAAAATTGTGGCAATGTAAACTATTACCGTACAAATGGCATACTGAAATTGTCATTACACAGTAAGTGGTTCACCAACCACAGTAAAAATGGAATCCAGACTCTAACTGATTCTCCCAACTGGGACTGTTAACTCACCTCAAAAGTAACAAACCCAAAAGGAATGGTTTGGATATGGGAATTCAAGTTGAACAGCCTGCCTTGTGCTCACATGAAGACATACCAGTGATTTTGTTTCATCAAATTCATCATTCATCACCTTTAACATCACAGCTTCCAAGAGCAGACAGATGGATGGGAAGGAGGACAGGACTTTTGAACAAACTTCTGCTTCTGCCACACGGCAAAAAAAAGTCCAGTGTTTTCCATCACACCCATTAAAACTCCCATTTGCCCTGCTATCTGGAAACAGCTGGTACAACTGTTAATCCCACTACATAAGGTTACTCCAGCTCTGCCATTTACCCTGCTTCAAGAATTTTTACATTCTCCAGAAAACAACTCTCACGGTTCCTTGCTTTCAGTTTGCTTCTTGAAATTGTTCAAAGCTGTTTTATCAGCATGTGCCACCTTTGCATGCGTGTCAGATTGCTGAAGTGTCGGTTTCACAATGTGGCACTGGCCTCAGAGTTTGCTCAGATAGATTGATGTAGTTCTTTTGTCATACAAAACCTTATAATTAAAAGAAACAGCCCAAACTACAAACACGCCACCCTTCTTATTCTTCACTGTTAAGAAAGAGCCTGTCCTCGCTGAAGACCACAAATCAGAGATCACTGAACATTTAGCAACAAAGAGGAAGATGGAGTTATAATTAACTTACAAGTATGGGACATGGGTGTGCTGGATTTAGTTCTCAGCTGCTATGTGGAACTCATAAGCAATTCTGGTGCACCAGAGTCCTGGGTGTAAAATGGGGATTCTACAAGATGCTCACTGACAAAAAGCACTTCTGTAAAGTACTTTTCTTGCATCTCCTAGTCCTACACATGAAACTTACACACCTATATAAAATGCCTACCATCAAACCAAGGCCAAACCACCACTTACTAGTGTATTCTCATTACAGCAGTACAAAGATCGTCACTGCTTCCTACGACAAGTCAATAACTGTTTTACTAATACAATCGTGAGAATTGCTTTTTATTGACTTAAGCAGCAAGCCCCATCATTCCAACTGGTGTCCTCTGAAATGAATGCAAGCACACAGACGTCTGGCAAAACAAAAAAACATTATCTACTTTCCCAACACCTCACCCAAAATAACACACCAAAGCTTATAATTATAGAGTTATTAATATCTGGCCATAATCACATGCTTGGAGGAAATTGCAACTGCTAAAATAAACAGTCTCCCTCTTAGTACAAAAAAAAAGTACACAGAGGTACACAGGAAGCTCAGAAGCCTAGATCTTTTCATAATCCAAAATAAATGCTTTTGATTAAACTAAAGTGCAATCAGAAATTAAGGCAATTTTCCACTGAGAATCCCATTTCTAAGGGTATTAAGAGGCCTAAATGTTCTTATTAACAGCTAGCAAACTTTCAGAAACACTTGGAAAGACTGAGTTATAAAGATAGATGCCCTCTGAAAATACCACAAGAAATGTATTGACTCTGAATACTTTTATAAATCCAGCTCTTGCTGGTTTAGATGACTAAGCTGCATTTTCTAAAGTCACTTATGTTTTCTGAAGTCACTTGATAAAAATCTGTACATTGCCAACTCCTCAATTACTTCTGAAAAATAGACGAAGGTATATAAATCACTTAGATGTTGCAACACTGAGTGGAGCAACACCTGCATACCTTTAAAAATCTAAGCCAGGTTAAAAATTTCAAATGCTCTTAATTAACTCAAAGCCCTAAATCCTGTCATCTAAAGTGACCTAGCTTTACATATGTTTCTTTTCACTTCCTCTTGCTCCATAAATTTAGAGAAGAAAGGAGAACAAAAAAAAAAAAAAAAAAAAAAAATCTATGTGCCCTCTCTAAACATGGGTTTTCTGAATCACGGAAGCTCCTGTGGACAGTAACCACTCTCTACTGGTTCAACACACAGGATTTCCCAAGTATACTGCATAGCCATGGTTCAGTATCTCCTGTTCCATGCTACAGCTCTCCATCTCTTCTAACTCCTCCTCCTGCCTCCTTTGATCTTCTCCCACCTTTGACTGTTTCTTTTTTCCCTCCCAGTAAAGTTTCCCTCATTATCTGATTTCCTCTATTTTACGTATCACTGCATTTGTATGTGCATAAACACCATTACCTTCCCACTATAGGGCTGGGAAACAGAACAACATGCTAAGATCTCCTGTAACACCCTCGGGTTTTACCTACAAACCTGCCACGCTTACTGAGAAAGGAAGGGATTTGCATGTGTTGAATAAAGTATTTTTCATATTCCGGAATGCTGAGTCAGAGAACGTAACTCAATCAGGAGATATACTTGCACATGACCCAGAAGTCAGGAAGCTCTGATACAGGTAGATTGTGTAATAAGTATTTATTACTTTCATTTCCTTAACATTAAGGACATATGAGCTGACTATTGGGCTGGACAAATGAAAATATTTGGTTGTTTTCTTAAGTAATATATTTTTATAAGGTCCATGATCTTCTTTCACAGAGTATTACAATTAAGACAAACATTTGTGCATTCACACACACACAAATTTTATCCTGAAGTGATTTTCCCCATTGTTATAATATTTATCTCCCTTATCAATGTAACTGAAGAGGTATTATGCATTTTAATTCTTTATTCTCTGAATCTAAAAGCATTTTTGTACGGTCAGTTCTATCTGTACATGCAATAACTTTGTGAATGCCTTATTTTATTCCTCCAAGTCTTTCATAAAAAGAGAAAAAAAAAGAAAAAGGAGATTGGAAAACACACAATAATTAACAGAAGGACTTTAGGAAAATTAATAATTGTTTTGAGTCTTTTAATGCCAAATGTCATTAAAATTCAAGATTTTTGCATTGATATGACCCTGCTGCCCTTGACTGTTCTAAATTTCAGTAAAACTTCCCATGCAATTTCAATTTTCGAGTTAAGAAACCTCAAAGATTTACATTCACTTTTCAAGCCATTATAGGATCAGCTCTTGCATCAACCATGTTCCTTGCTGCATTAGCAACATTCCTGCAGCAACAGGTTCAGTATTGCCAGGGGACTGTAACTACGAATAAGTCTAAGGCTGCATTTTGCTCATTATGGTATGTATATTGTTATCAAAAAAGACCTTTTATATCAATGATTCAATGAAATATAACTGAGTGCCTCAGAGACATCTTCCCTAAAGGTACACAGATTAGATCAAGCATTCCATCCAGGAGAGGGCACTGATGCAGAAAGAAGGAAGTTAATGTACTGGTTTAACACTGTTGAACACAAACATCAACCTGAAACTCGCCTTTACAGCAGCATTCACAGAACCACGGAATGAGTAAAACACTAGTTTGGCATCTGCTGGCTGCAAACTCATGTAAAGGATGTGACTGCGTAGGGTAGAAACCACATAATTGATAAGAGATCATTTCAAGGAAGCATACGCTATATTTTTAGCAATGTGAAAGTTCAACATTATGAGAAGTGTATGGTAACTATCTTTTGAGTACATATCTCTTTTCCTGCCGGGAGAGTCCGGGACTGTCAGGAAAAGCGCTTGATATGAACACAACCAGCTTGCTTCAAGATTTCAGTTTGAGTAGGAATTGCAATTTCAGTGTTTACTTTGGAAAGTCACTCAAACAAAGATACGTGAGTGAATATTACAGCCAAAAGTCAGCGTTCAACAAGCTGCTGACCCATTCCACTGGCTTGTCATACAAAAGGCAGTTCTGCTTCTACTTCCCTTCTCCTCGTTCCCTTGCCCCTACTTCTCTACTGACACAGGTTGTGCTCACGTGGTTGTACCCTTCCCTTGATCCAGCTCTGACAGCACAGAAGTTATCTTTTGCTTTGAATTTTTTTTTCTGCCAATTGGCTCACTCCAGTAAGATACGTTTGAGAGCTGGTACAAGGGATGCAGCAGGAACATTGAAATAAAGCAGCAAGAAGAGAGCAGGAGCTTTTGGCAGCAATGTCTTTGTTTGGTGGTACAGATCATTTCACTGACCTTTACGTAGAGCATGCAGGCTATGTTTTGATGATTCTCTTTGAATCAACATCACTGATACACACTAGTTTAAGATCTAAACATCCAAAACTGCCAATTTATCCCTCTATACGTACTGATGAAAAGGGAAAAAACTTATTTGGTAACTGGAATAATACAAAAAAAAAAAAAGAAGTATTGCAAGGGAAAAAGATGTATGATATTACTTTTGTAGACTACAGTCCAGTTTGACAATCAACATGTGGAAAAACTTGTATGAAATGGTTAACTATTGGCACTTTCATGAAACACTTTGAACAGGCAAGTCCCTCAAAAGGATACCCTACTACGTCATACCCATGAGGCTGTTTGGAGCCCGTATTCTGTTTTGACTTAACTTGAGCAACTACACTTAAAGCCATGATGTGATTTCAAAAACTAACTTGAATCTTTCACATTTCATTTAAATAAATTCCTGAGGAATTTGCTCTAACCACACTTAGCATTTCTTTAAGGAATTAATGATAACTAGTCCTCTGTGCTTATTTAGAGTAACTTCTAATAGGATACATTATACAAGACAGTATATATTATAAAAGGCAGTACACATAGAAGATTCAAAGCTACTTACCACAATGTGTTGATAAGGATCTATGACGGACATTTTTGCCTTAATTTTCATTCAAGACAACTGTCAAATATCTATTTGAATTCTACATAGAAGAGGCTTCTCAGTTTCTTTTCACAGCAGAGCTCAGAATGACAGATCTTTTAACTATTAAATAAAGAAAAAAAAATTAAAAATTTTATGTTCCTTTTAAATTATATTTTATATCAGAGCAAATTAGTTCCTTCATTTTAGGAAGGTTCCCACAATCCATTTGTCTCCTAAGACCTTAATCTCATATAAGCTATGGATGTATAGATGTTTACTTGCCTGAACTGGAGAAATTTCTTGTGCTTATTTCTTGTACTTCAAATTAAGTGCATGAACCAAATATCTTGAATTCCAGTCATCCAAGTGTTTCTAGGAGGTCTACAGATAAACAAAAGAACAGAGCAATTATGTTGATCCATTACATACATTTAAATGTACATATTTCCATGCCTAACAACTCTAGTTTAAAAAAAAAAATTTAAAAAAGCTGTGTTTAGTTAATAGTCTTTTTGCTGGCTTTGCTTCTGTATTAAGATGCTCACATGGTCAGGACACAACAGAGATGAAGTTCCTCTTTGTGCCTTCCTCTCTGTACAAGATGAGGTACAAGGATACGTTGTGTCTTGCATTCACATGGAGGCAAATGAATTTTAGAACCAAAAAGCCAGTTAAGAGCACAAGCATGACAGTCAGCAACGTGCACCAGAAAACTGCAACCCTTTGCAGTAAGGGTCTTTTTAGTCATTTTGATGCATCTTTTCCTAATGACTTCACTTTGAAAGCTTTTTCTGCAAACAGCAAATTCCCAGAGTTGCACCTAACTGCATCTAAGAAAATAGCAGAAAACAAATTCTGTTTTGTAATTTAATGTAATTCACAGCAACAGCACAGGAGAGTTCATTTGGAAGCTGCTCATTTAACTATAAACGAGCAGCAATAGTGCCCTCTGTAAACCTGGGAAGAGAATTCCAACCAAAGCTGTGTATCACTTCCTTGGCCATCTCAGTTGTCTACAGAGATCTGCAAGAGGCTTTGATGGACAAAATGCGTACCAGCTGGCAGGATTTATACAGGCTCTTCATAGGCCAACATTTTCTGAACACTTTGTGAAGATTTCTACTGAAATCAGGGGCCGCAAGAGGCCTTAAACTTCAGAACTGTTTCCAACCATCAAAGTATGTTAGGAGAAGTTGTTTCTTATTACTCCTGAACCATCAGTAGATGTTTCAGGTTGAAAAGAAAAAAGAAAAAAAAGCACCATATTGGGCTTGGTCTCAAGGAAATGATTCCTAATCCCCAATTTTGAAAGGGCAGAATAAGCCTTGAAGAATGGTCATTTATGTCATTCCCAAATCCTTGCTCTTGAGCAATTATATGCAGGCATTTCCAGAAAAAATTTGTTTTGCTATGATAACTAAAACATTACAATATCCCTTCTTTGATCCTGCCAGCCCTAAAAATAGCTTGAGGTTAGAAATTACCCTGGTTTTATTTATTTGTTTTTAATCTAAGTCTGAATAAGGAAGACTTTAACACACATTCAGTTCATAGCTTTCATTCAAGGCAGCTCAATGCCAGGGCAACACGAACAAGCCATCTTTATCGTAGAAAGCAAGTAGCTTTTCAGACTTAAAGAAGACACATAAATCCACCCTTATTTCTCTTAGTGTAATAATAATTCCAAAGACTTTTTTTTTTTAAATTCTATCAGCCAAATTCAGCAGTGGCATAAACAGGACAATGGGAGAGAAGTACCACTGTGATTGTAGGCGTATTGTATAGCTGGTTTGTTAGATTCAAGTTTATTTTACATTGGGTCCTACTTAAAGGAAGATATTAAAGAACCTTGATAAACAAGCCCTGCCATGTCAGTTTTTGAGGAACTGTTGCAAACTTCCAGGGCAATCAAGACAAGAAACCAGTGAGGGTTATCTGATCACTGTAACGAAGAGTAAATTTGCAAGTCATAAAAAAGAAAATACAGCATTTCCCATAACTACACAGTAAACTACCAACAAGTTACCACACCCATTTTGACAGAATACATGAAAAAAGCTGAGGATACTGCTCTATCTGCAGAAATAAGAAAATGGGTCAGGCCTAGGACAAAAAAAGCCTGGTTCAAATTATTTGTCTAGCATCCTAGAGGCAGAGTTCCAGTTCTCCAGATCATCACTCAACTGGTCGACTGGCTTAGACATGAGATCATCTTGTCTTTTCCTATACCCCCCTGCCTCATTTATTTCAACATCTGCAGGGAACACATTTGTGACCCTGCAAACAACAACCTGACTACAGAGCCGTAATGAATCCCCAAGCATCATCTGTCCTCCATGCTGAATGAGGCAAGGATCACGCAGACAACTATGTAATCACATAATTAACAACTGTATCACAAATACACATCGCACAAACTGCAAGCTAAAAGATATACAGGCAGAGTCTCTGAACAGGGAGAAAAGGGCCAGGGAGCAACTAGAGCCTGATGTAATATGCAAAGCCTAATATCCAGGCTTTCCACAGAGATCCAACCAACAGCACAACAGATCCCAGCCCTAGCCATATTGGTATTGCTCCAAATTGGAGATCTTGATTTGCTGTCTTAATGACAGTCTTTCAGAATGTGATCAGCAGAAGCAGGTACAAGGCATCCAGTGCGTTTCAGACACATGAGCATAGTGGAGGACCTGGGGCTCGCAGATGGACAGGCATCCCTGCACTGCCAGAAGCCAGCAGCACATCTGAAGTGGTATCAGACATCTATGTTTAAGTGACTTGAATACTTACATCCTTTACAGTGGATTTAATTCAAATCAGAGTTACTTGACCCTGATTTAATTACACCATACCCTTTGCAGGATTAAGCAAACTAACGTATTTCGGCATCTAAAATCTTAGTGTGGCAGCGGAGCTAAAAATACAGTGCTAACAGAAGCTACGTACTGAACTCATCAAGAGCTGCAAACAAAGTCTTGAAAAATGTTTACTTCAAACAACTGCAGTAAATAGAGCTGCAATCCCCAAATTATCTCACTTAACACTGCCACTATACACTGACCATCCCACAAAGCCTAATCAAAAAATCATCAACTAGGACCGCATCACAAGTGCATACGGTCTCGAACGGAACTCGAGCTGAAGCTGGTGGCAGGCCAACCTTGGAGAGATTGCAGGGGAAGCAGCATCTCTCAGCAGATCTTCAAGGGTACTTTCATATTATTAAAATGTATTGTTTCATTTTCCTGATATCTGGTGATATCGTCATCTGTGAACTGTGCTGTTCCCAGGGCTGATAGCATTCCCCCCTAAAGGACTAGGGAAGCACCTTGCAGGCAGAGCCTCCGCAACAACATAAGCACAAACTCTGTCAATTCATACAATACCACTAAAATTAACTAAGCTAGCCAGACTGATTACTGATCTATTTCTTTATGTTTTACTGACAAATACCCAAGTTTACAAAAAAACATAGCAAACAGCCTATTGAACAGGCCACAGTTTAGCTTGGTCATGTAATAGAGAGACAGCTTTCTGCTAAACTCTTAGATCTCCCTTCCACCCGAAAGCCAACTCTACTTTTGTCAGCCCAAGAGCATTTAATTGTTGGGCACAGTTTCAGACATCAAAACTAACAAGCCATTAATGGATAGATGGATCACTGTTTAAATCAAGACTCTTCTGTGGTACTCACTTTTTCACTTGAGGTGACAGTGAAATGGGTAAGAGATTATTCCTAAAGACCAACAATAAGAGCAATTACACAAAAAGGTTACACACACAGAGAGATTATTACTGGAACATTTTCATTCTCAGTGTTGATCCACTAAATTCCTACAGGTAATTCAGCTTCACAGTATATAAAGAATAACGAGATTTTCCCATTTCATGCTGAGCAGGAATTTATTC